>JBBPKJ010000172.1:0-40062 GCA_038089195.1 Brasilioporus rufonigricans
GGAGAGCGTCCGTCCACGCGTGCACCGGTGATTGCTCGGGCCGGTCGTGGCTGTGGCTGCGCGCGTGCTTGCTATTCCAACAGATCAGTCCGCTGTATCGTACATACCTACCATTCTTTTACGCTACACCCACTAGACCACCATATATGGACACCGTTCGTTTACTTCGCATTACGCCGCGTTGCACCTTTCCTCCAGTCTGCTATCACCCGACTGGAGGTAAGCTGCACCCGCACCCACCGTCATTACCTCACATACTGATGTACCTAGGACTTACTGTCCCTACACTCTAGCTCTAACTCGCCTAGTCTCTAACAAAATAAGCTTGAATCCGAGTCACTGTTGTCATGCTTCACTCCAAATCACTGGCACTTCTAAAAAGTAATATGCAAATCACAGTACGTTCAGGCTTACTCAATGATCTGCAAGGAGGAGTAAAGTTAACTCATGACCGAGATAGCATTGGTAGATCAAATTTCTCTTTCGAATAAATCATGAGGTTGTGGCTGGTGCACGCCAGTAGAAACACCGCACGCTGCGGGTACAGTGCTTGGTGTTGACGCGAGTGGCGGCCTCCTACACTGCCAGTATATCCGTACTCGCCAAGCCCGTAGGTCAAACACCGTAGTGTGACCCGTACCCCTGGTGAACGGAGACTCCCACTAGCTGTGCAAAAAACGGAACTTTGCCGCACTCCTCGCGCATCAACGTTTCACCAACAAAATTCTGAAAACTTCCTATGGTATCCGACAGGGTTTCTCTTCTCATCCCATTGGGACATATTTCCTCCAGGATATAACACCTTCTGACCGAATGGAGTATCTGTTGGGGAACGGTCGATCTGTAACACGAGTCCATGAGGACTCCAGTCGACGTTGTACGAGACTAGAGAAAGCGTGACAGGCGGACGCGCGTGCTAATGGACGCTGCTGTCCGAATATAGTAATCTAGTGTAAGTACGAAAATTGTCCAAGTATGTACTAGCTAATGGGATGATCTCCAACAGTATCAACATATCCCCCGTTGCCGCTCTACCACGATATGTCGACCAACAAAGCTAAGCTTGAAGCCCACTTGAAGTTAATCAATTTAGCTGCCCAAGAGGCCATTTCAGAGTACGAGAAAGCCGGTGGTGATGTCCCCTCCATCGACTCCACCGAGCCTCATCCTTTGGACGATGCTCTCGATCATGTCGCGCTCAATAGTGCCGTTTAGACTCTTGAAGGTGCATGTGCTCGGCTGTGCGCTACCCTTGCGCCCCCTGCACACACCGTTATCGACGGATGCCGTGGCTAATCCCCTTGTAATCATACCAAGTACGACAATAATCGTCCCAGCTCGTGCAACAATGGGACTACGCTTGTACTCGCGTTGCCCTCCGAGAGAACATTACCGATATCCTCATGAATTATCCCAAGGGTATTCATGTCAACGAGCTATCCAGAATTGTCAACATCGACCCAAGCAAACTCGCGCGCCTGTTGCGCCTGCTAGCCGTCAAAGGGTGCTACAACGAAGGTCGGTCGTGTCGAACAGTAGTCTAAGGAACCCACACTCATCTATTTTCCAGTGGAAGCAGACACCTTTGCAAACAACCGCCTTTCTCTAATGCTACACAGCGAGAATCCAGTCCACCATGTGATCGGCGTCCACGTCGAGGTGATTGTGAAGGGTGCTGTTGTATTGTATGAAACCCTGAAAGACTCGAGGACTGCGCACTCTATGGACCCCGAACACGCACCTATTATGTATGGCAACAACAAACTGGGTACTACTGGCACATTTTTTGACTGGATGAAACAGCAGGTAAGGATGTGGTTTAGTTCATGTGCAGCTGGCTCATTTCACATCGTATTCCAGGACACTTCGATGGAGGTGGGTTGCGTGGTACCTGATACGCCCAGTACTCAACAGTACACATAGGGTTACGACCATGCTATGAAAGGAATGGACGCTGTTTCGGGCAGGCTCGCAGTGCTGACTCGTGCGTACCATTGGTGTGGTTTGTGGTGCTAACCTAACCACCCACTCAGAGTTCCCCTTTGAGTAATATTCCACTGTCGTCGATGTCGCTGGAGGTATCTGTGCTTTCTCCCTTCCACTCGCGAACACACACAAACACGTCGAGATCACCATCCAAGATTTGCCAGAAGTTCTTGACCAGGCCTGCGGCGTGAGCACTCTACTTTGAATCCACAGTCACCCAGGACAATTGTCTAATCTTCTCCTAGGTTTGGGCTAGAGAGTGCCCCGAGGCAGTGCAGGAGAAACGAATCGAGTTCGCCGAGCTTGACTTCTTCACGCAAACGCCCGTCAAGAACAAAGATATGTATTATGTGAGTCCAGATTCATCTTTCCCACTGCGACCTGTGCGGACCGCGCGGGCAGGCGGTGGTGGTGGCAGGGTCCTGTCGGGAGGTGCCGAGGCAGGATAGGGCATAGTCGACTCGTCGGTGTCATAGTAGCATATGCGAGGGCAGACCGAGGATCCTTACCCTCTTGCTCGTTCATCCTGGCTGGTCCACCCTTATTATAACTGATGAGCATGGTAGATCCGCAACATCATCCACGACTGGCCTGATCACGACGCAGTACTTATTCTTCGCAACGTCCGTGAGGCGTTGGGGCCCCACAGCCGTGTTCTCGTCCGTGAGTTGAAACTATTCGGTGTCCTGCTGGCTGGCTCACAACACCTCACAGACGAGCACATTCTTCCCGGAGCCATTCGTAAACAAGCCCAGACCGAACCCATGTCCCTCGGAACTGTCGTGGTCAGCATATCCCATCCCGGTTCGACTTGACGCGCGTTCTGAGCGTTCCTTTTCAACGTTCACAGGCTCCAGAATCCATGCTTCCAAACTTTGGTGTTGGTAACATTCGTCTGTATCTACTAGATCTGACGATGTGGCTCTTGCACAACGCCGGGGAGCGTACGCTACAGCAACTTTTGGATCTCGCGTGAGCTGAATGGTTGGACGACCAGCCTTGTCATAGTCTAATGCCACACCCATCTATAGGACCACGGCTGGTTTGAAACTCGAGAAGGTTTGGGATCTCGTTGGGACGTACGCCCTCGAGTTCTCGGCTGTGTGAGAGATGCGGGGTATCATACGACTTTCAAGTGGCGCGTAAGCCAGTTATGTAGTCATCCACACTATGTGTAGGCACGTTCCCATACTCCTGGCGCTTACATTGTGCTTGTTCAAAGGCCTCGTCTGGGATCTGACGGGTCGAAAGGATCAAGTCTTCCATTAACGTCGACAGGTTGGCCACTTGATCGCGTGATGGAGGGTCATAAAACAGATATATGCGATTGCATATGCGATTGCGGTCGAGTGTCCAACAGTCAAATCACTAAAGGGACGAGTTAGGTAACCCTCTGCAAGTGCTGTGCAAAACGAATGAAAATTCGCTAAGGGAAAGGAAAAAAACAAAACAGATTGCAGGATAATGCTAGGAACCCATCTTGCGATAACGGATGTACTGTTCGTGGCTTGTCATTTCTTCTTCCAATTGTTACTTCCAACGCGCCAACGCCCTGATGATGCGGTGATTTGCTTCAAAACATACTGCCCTCTGGCGGTTGGGGTAGCTTTCTGTTATTGAAGGTCCCCATTTCCCTAACACGTGAACGTCGGTCGTCTGAAACGAGACACGGAATGATGTCTGACCTCCTTATAC
This sequence comes from Brasilioporus rufonigricans, assembly GCA_038089195.1. Lineage (NCBI taxonomy): Eukaryota > Fungi > Basidiomycota > Agaricomycetes > Boletales > Boletaceae > Brasilioporus > Brasilioporus rufonigricans. Next base: position 3,682 of record JBBPKJ010000172.1, read on the forward strand.
CAACTAGGATGGTCTCTATGCTGCTGTCCCGCTTCCACTCGGCAAGGACATTGAGCTTGGAAGGATCGACCTTGCCGTCGGTCTGATTGACGAAAGGGAGATTAACACGAGACAGGAACTGCACGGCGGGCGGCTTATCCGGATACGAATCGCCACAGTAGATCTTGAGGCTGTAGATGCGGTTCTCGTGGACGGTCTGTAGCACGCGATGAGCTCGCGAGATCGCGGATCGGACGGGGACTCACATGGCCAGGACCGATGATGGTGCCGTTCCAGTTGCTCATCAGGATATCATCGCCATCCTCCAAGCCGTACGAGCACGAGCCATCACCGATGCCTTTCTCGCCCTTTTCGAGTTCTTCGAGGAGGCGGAAATTTCGCGGAACTGAGCACGGCCGAGTTAGCGTCGTGTAGTGTATAGTCTAGCGTTGGACGTGACGTACTCTTCGCCATGGTGTGGGGAGGTAAACAAGCTGCCAGTGGCACGCGCCAATCACCGGATCGACACTGCCTCACGCAGCTGGACGGCTTGTCTGGATCCCATCACGACCACCAGCGATGTTCAGAGCAGGCCAGCCCAACCCTTATGATGATATCGTCGGTGCGTCCTCACCACACCCGCGACGAGCCTCACAACCGACCCCGGACATGTAGTCAAAGCCACGGACGAGAACCTGACCGGCGAGAACTGGGAGGTCATTCTCAACCTCTGCGACAGAGTCCAGGACGAGGCTGAACTCGGGTACACCTCCCTCTCTCCTCCTCTCGTCCCCACCGCCCTGACATCTCCGCCAGTGCTCGCAACGTCATCGCCGCCGTCATCAAACGTCTCGCACATCGCAGCCCGAACGTCCAACTCTACTCGCTTTCCCTCGCAGAGTCCCTCTCCAAAAACTGTGGCATCGACCTGCACCGCGAATTGGCGTCGCGCGCGTTCACTCAGGCCCTCGAGAAGCTTATCACCGATCGGGTGCGTAGTGCCAGTCTGATCCTACGGGGCATGTACTCATGATCCATCCACGCAAGACCACCCATGACAAGGTTCGCAAGCGCGCCTTGAACCTGGTCGCCGTGTGGACGGCCGAGTTCGAGAGAGATTCTTCGCTCGGTGTCATGGAAGAATGCTACAACAACTTGAAAGCGAAGAGTGCGTCTTCTTCGCTGCCTTCTTCTGTCGACTATTGATTCGTACGCCAAGATTACAAGTTCGAGCCACCAGACGAGCCTGCTCCGCCCACCGTCGACGACGATGTACGACGGAGGGAAGAGGAGGAGCTTCAACGTGTGCTAGAAATGTCCATGCACGACAAGGGTGGAAGAAGCGGGTACGCCGAGTACTCGGCACGGTCGGGCAGTGCAGGTGGATCGAGCGCCAGCGTGGGACCTAGTCCTAGCGCCGCCAGCGCTACGAAACCCTCTTTCCCATCAGGCTACGTGCCCGCACACAGTCCGCAAAATGTGGAGAGAGCCGCTGCATCCTCCACTTCGTCGCTACCATCGCAATCAATCGCGTCGCCTGCGCTTACGTCGACCCTCATAATCACTCGCGTCAAAGCACTGTACAATTTCGAACCCACTGAACCGGGAGAACTCCCGTTTGAAAAGGGTGACATCATCAAAGTCGTCGACCGCGGCTACAAGGACTGGTGGCGCGGCCAGTTGAAGGGGAGGACCGGAATATTTCCCGTCAACTACGTGGTCTGTGTTTCCCCTGATCGATGGTTACTTCTCGTCTGATCGGACCCCACAGGAGCCGTTGCCCGAGCCAACGGCGGCCGAACTTGCGCGAGAAGCAGAGCAAGAAGCAGCCGTATTTGCGCAGGCTGCCAATGTCGACAAGCTGTTGACGATGCTCCGCAACATCGACGCTTCGGGGGAAAACCTCGCAGACAACGAGGAAATTCAGGTTCGCGTCTTGGAGCTCCCCATGTGTCGTGACCCTGACCGTAAGGTAGGAGTTGTACCGTACTTGCATGGCTCTTCGGCCGAAGATCGTCAAACTTATCGACAAATACAGCCAGAAACGAGGTACGGTTCCCTGATTTTCTCTCAAGGTTATATTGACAGCCTCGTGCAGCCGATCTCGTGTCGATGAACGAAACCTTCGTCAAAGCACGGGTCATCTTCGATCGGATGATGGAAGACAGTCTTGCAAGACATACTGGGAGTACGTACATCCGCCATGTTCGTTTGGCTTGTGACTTATATCCAGATAGTGTACGATGTTGGCGCACGTCCAGACTATAACCAGGGACAAGCGCCCTATGTCCGCCAAGAGTACGGCCCTAAGCCCCCTTACGATTACCCAGCTACTACACCCAGCTTTGACCAGCCACCTCCCCATCCCCACCAGCCGTCTCAGTACGGCTATGTTGCCCCAACAGGCTACCCCGAGAGTTCGTTCCCTCAGCAGCATGCTGACCCCGGGTATGGACCCGGACAGGGTTACTCGCCGGGAACTACCCAACCATACGGTGGATCTATCCCGCAAGCTGCACGATCTCCTTATCCCCAGCAACAACCACAACCCCAGCCTCTGTCTCAGCCGCAACCTCTGTCTCAGCCGCAACCACAGCCTCAACCGCAATTTCATCAGCAACCCCAGGTTTATCAGCAGCCACAGTATCATACCCCGGCAGCTGAAACTACGCAAGCGCACCAGTCTCAGGGGCAAAGTCAACCTGGACCAGAGCAGTCGGGTCCGCCATACGTATATGATCCCAACACTACGTATGCGGATCCAAACGTTCAAGCGTGGGCCCAGTACTATGCCCAGGGAGGCAAAGACCCCGCGGGGGCTGTGTACTTCTTCTCGGTGCCTGGGGTGACGGATGGTCCAGCAGATGCCCCACCACAAGGTTCAATCCTTCCCGAACAAGGCAATCAGCCCCAAGGACTTTCGCCGACCCAAGCGACTTCTCAACCGGCTGGTTCTGACCAATCACCCTATTTCCCGCCCGCTTCCATTGCATCGCAACCTCAAGGACCATATGGGTATCATGTTGATTCTCGTAGTAATGTGCAGCTGCCAACAACGCAGACCGGGGCTGGAGCATCGTACAGCTATCCTACTGCTCAACCTACTTCGCAATCGCCGCAGGGACACGGACCCACGTACGGAGGTGGGCCGGGGAGTGGGAGCGGGCATGGACACGTTTCCTCAGTGTACGGACAAGGATCGGGGTATGACTACGGTGTTGGAGCGTTACAGCACCAGTTCTCAGAGATGGGTGTTGGGTCTGGGACGGGAGTACAGCAACATGCATACGCCGTGACAGGGGGTGCTCCATCTTAGATGAAGAAAATATGGTTCACTGCAGACACTAACGTGGAGCAGTATGTAGGGATCGTCGTGTAGTTTTTTTAGTCAATCATGTGTTGTCTGACAAACTTAACCATTATAAGTTATTACGCGATTTGTCCCAACGCGACTTCTCTTGAAATGGCACTGCCAACTCATGGACGCGTTATTCTTGACACCACCGCTGGCGAGATCGACATCGAATTGTGGTCCAAGGTATGCACGGAGATCTCTACGAGATGACTTTGCGCTCAAATGGTGGCACGCCCCAAGGAAACACCAAAAGCATGCAGAAACTTCATCGCACTTGCGCTCGAAGGTGCGTAAGGCAGCATCATACTCCACGAACTGCAGCTGACCTCGCGTTCGCTGGCAGGATATTATGACGGTGTCATTTTTCATAGGTAAAAGTGACCCTTGATTCTGAAATACGCTGCGCCCAACGATCGACTTTCTTACACCGCCATGCAGAGTCGTCCCTGGCTTCCTCGTCCAGACTGGCGACAGAACTGGCACCGGCGAGGGCGGAGAGTCTTTTTACGGTGGTATGTGGGTCTGTATCTCGGATAAACCTGGTCTGTAAATGCGCGCTCCCATGCCCTTGTCCCTCCTGTAGAGCCGTTCGAAGATGAGATCCATCCCCGGCTGCGGTTCACCCATCGCGGGCTCGTGGCCATGGCGAATGATGGCACGAAGAACTCGAACGAATCTCAGTTCTTTATCACGCTCGGTACGTGTCCGCGTTTGTTCCGCGTTGCGTTCGAGTCGTCGTGTGTCCTGCGGGATTGATGTGGGTGGTTATTTTTACATCAGATCGGGCGGACGAACTGCATGGCAAGCATACGCTCTTTGGGAGGGTCGTAGGTGACACGTTGTACAGTACGTCCCCGGATTCTGTGTCCAGGTCCGATCGTTGACGTGTCCTGCCCGCCAAGATGTGTTGAAGATTGGGGAGATGGGTACGTGTTCGCGTTACTCTGTCACAAACGATCGGACGAAAAACAAGGGTGATAGAGCTCGGCGAGAACGAAAGGCCAGTCTAGTGCGTATCGTATCTATCTGTTTCCGCGCTTCTTTGTCGGGTGATTCTGACGCCGACATCATGCAGTCCACCCAAGATCAAATCCGTCTCCATTCTCGATAACCCCTTCCCTGATATCATACCACGTATTACAGCGGCGGAGAAGCGTGCACAGCAACGTGCTCGCGAAGCTGCGCAGCGTGAAAGGGAAGAAGCACAACGGCGCAAAGGTGCCAAAAAGTTAACACGGCGCCGTTTTCGTCCCGTCCTGCCCACCACTGACCGACGGAACTTGGTTTTAGGAACGTGAAACTATTGAGCTTTGGGGAAGACGAAGGCATCGAGGCCGAAGATGAGGCGTCCGTCGTGTTGAAGAAGAAAGACGTGGCACGCCCTGATTGTCAGTATTTTTTCCGTTCTCTTTTGATCCTCGGTGATGGCCCACGTCTTATCTCGACTATTGGAAATCATAGTGATCGGTGACCCACGGGTCTTGTCAGCACCGATGATGCTCGATATCGCCAAACCACCACCTCTCAAAGAAGGTGACCGGGAAAACCGGGGCCTCGCTGTAGACAACACTCCAGCCCCACCCCCAAAGGTGTATTTCAACGCTTCATACGTACGAAACGTTCGTTAATGAAAGAGCTGCAAAAGGACAAGGAAACGAAGAAAAAAGACACGGACATGTCCAGAATTAGGGAGGAGTATGCGCAGGACCAGGCATCGACCAGGTAACACAGCATCTCAGGGTCTAACGTTTACGTTTTAGCCACACTGACTTTCCCCCTCGCCACCCGCAGCGAGACACGTCGCTCTGAAATAGAAAAAATGGAAGCCGAAATACGACAACTCACTCGGCGGCGCGAGGGTGGCGAGGACAGCGATGAAGAAGCGGAGAAGAAGAAGGCGAAGACACAAAAGTCTTATCTGACAGAAGAACTTGCAAAGTATGCCAAGGGCCGTGGGCTGCATAAAAAGGGAAAGGGACGGAAAGACGAAGGGGACGTGCTTGCTGCGATGAACAAATTCAGGGGGATGCTGCAGGCATCGTCGGCGTCTGCGTTGGACGCAAGTGAGGGAGAAGACGAGGCAGACGGAAACGGGGGTAGCGATAGAGAGGGGGAAACAAAGCCCCAGGAAGAAGTGGTGGGGATGGAGGTGGACGATGACTTAGGGTTCTTGAACCACGCCCTCCACTTCCCAAAGGATGACGGAGAGGAAACAAGAAAGGCCGAGCGTGACTACGAAGTCATCGACCCCAGACAACGGAGTGCAAGGGCACGGGAAGAAGAAAGAGAAAGAAAGCGTGCGACGAGGGGGAGGGGTGGATTCGGCCGTCCAAGACGGTAGTCTTCGAAGGTTGGCAGGAGCTGTGTATTGCTCCTTCACTTCGGAGTTTACATTGCACCGAATTCCCTACAGCAAGTAGTGAACATTACACGTTGTTAGTCTGTTATGCACTCCACTCCGAATCATACTCCATTGATACTGTCTGCCAGCGGGCAGCTCTCCGTCGGAGTGCAGGGTGGGTGGCCGCGCTTCCCATTGGCATGCCACCAGTTTCGGACAATGGCCACCGTCCCTATTGGCATTGGCAATAAAGGCCGATGACCTGTCGCCAGAGGGAGGAACATCAAAGATTGATGGAGGGGTCCAGCATTTACAACACTTGGTAAAAATGGAAAGCTAATTGACATGTTGTAAGCTTTCAATGGCCCAACTCCGCCACGGCGCCCTGGTGGCACTTCGATCGTGGCTCATTCGTTGGCTCAAGTCACTAAATGACGCGCCAACGCGACATGAGAAATCGGATGGACCATACTTGCAATGTTGGCATGTGCACTTACCACAGCTTGCCTGCGGACATGACTTGCCATCATGTGAACCGTCTCCACCGTCGTCGCCGCATTCGAGAAGCGAACCGTGCCGGCTGGTGTGGAAATCGAGTCGAGCTGTCAGAGTTATCAGCGTATGGCTGAGCCGATTTACATTGGGTATCGTATCATGCAATGTAATGATTTGCATGACAGCGTGACCTTCCTAAAGCGAATCGTGTTCGGTTCCACTCTGGGGCGTCCTCGAGGAAATTTCGAATGTTGACGTACCTGACGATGGCGCATGTCCACATTGAGATTAGGTGGCGATTGTCACGTAGCGGTACTACGTATCTGTCGAAACACTGTCTCAGCATTCAATATTCAGTCGTGATCCATGAGACGAGAGGACGTTTACAAAGTGGCAGACATTATTCGTCAAAGACTTGAGGATCCAGACAGATAGAGTACCTCTCCATGGCGATTAATCGATTTCTCTTCCAAACAAGCGTGTCACAGGATTTGGTCCCTGATAGGGTGTCAGATTCACTTTTAGAGTTGCGAGAAAAATGCACACACGACATTTCTGGCAACGTAGGTGATCTACTGCAAAGCGGGGGGTTCCTGAGAGGAGAGTACAATCCAACATGATTTAGGTAGGCAGACAGATTGGCACCACGTGCAATACATATCTTAGATGCCGGGGTAGACCACGCCCCCATTATCGTCGTAAAATGAAGTTCTGAAGTTCATGGCTAGGAACGAGGTTTAAGTGGAGTGACCACGACCGAGGTTAAATAGACTCACAGCCTTGACGACCCGTTCGTCCGTGACATGGAGAGGAGCAGCTTTTGACCATCCAACGCGCTGATCCGCCGTTGCGACCCTCGTCGGACTGCAAAGCCTGGCAGGATATAAATTCATGACCGCAATTCAGATATGACCGTGGCAGAAGATGAAGGATGCTCGTGGTGGCATTGCCCACAGGACTCCAACGACGCCAATATCCTTCAATCTTGGGCCAGTTTGGGGATGGGGGCTCTCCCGAAGTGAGCGACGGTGATGAACGAATCTTGGGGTTGGGACACGGCTAGGGTGCTTGGAATTAACGTTAATTTTTTTTTACAAGGTGAGAAGGATGTACGAAGGGAAAAAACCATTTCCCTGGCCGGTCAAATGTTGACGTCCGGGGTAAAGTCACGAGCCAACAACGACAACTGAACATACAGGCGGCGATGTCATCACCAAAGTCCGACGGATTGCCTAGACCTCTGCCAAACGCGCCAACTACCACCGAGCATCACAGAACTTAGTGACGCTTCTTCCTTGGGCGGAGAATTTGACCCGTACAACCAACTGATTTCTACGGCGGTCCAGGTTGCACACTTGTTAGCCAACCTCGACAAACTGATTTTTGGCATGTCAGACAAATTACCAAGAGGACCACCGACCGTTGAAGCTTATGACCATCCTTCACGACCAAGGCGCAGTGAAACACTGTTTAGGAGCGCGTTCGCTGTACTGAGAATGTCCATTAGATTGATTCGGAATGATCCAATTGTGTTGATGGAAGCATCAACCGTGGGTGTTAAGTTCGTCTTTTTTACCCATTTGAGCAAGATGGCTAGGGTCTTATGATCTAATTCCTCTCATAGATTGATGCAGGCTGACGCCCGCACAGTCGATCTTTGACGAGAAAAATGCATCCCAACTTTTGTATAGAAGGGAAGGTTTATTCAACTCTTGCACGCAGACTTGTGAAACAATCGCATTGTAGATGAGTTGCACCATAGTGCCGTGACCACGATACACCCACATTGTGATGTCTGTAAGCGTACTCGTTAGGTAAATTATTTGAATTCACTTCTGTGGAACGAACCTATTAACAAATGTATTTGATCGGTTAGGGATTACATGCCACACCTTGATTTTGACTTGAAAACGGCAGTTATTAACTTTTGGGTACCTGAAATTTAGGTCAGTGCTGGGCGAATACCGCGTGCATAGTCCGGATCTGAGCGAATGGAAGATATATTTGAGCAACTGACAGATAGCGTTCACTGTATCTAATCCTTTGTTGATACAGATAAACTTGCTGTTCATTGGTGGTGATTTTCAACCGCCAAGCATACGAAACTCTACCTTTTTTGGGTTTCTGGGCTGCAACGGTCGTCTCTTGACGAGCTGGTTCGCAATGACCCGCTGCGTTCACAAGATGCCGGTGGTTTTTGGTCGTTACTGGATGAAATAATAGATCGTCGATGCCTTGGTTAGGATGGCAAGCACGAGCAGCTCGCTAACGTTGGGCGTCAACTTGGAAGTTCGGTTGCTACCGTTTCACAATACCACTCCACCCATGGAGGTCATCACTTCGTTGTTTCCTCTTTCACGACAAAAGGGAATGTAATCCGACGGGACCTCTGTCAAATGTCCCTTTCGCCAACCGCTCCTTCATTAACGGCCTGGCGTATTGCGCGGCTCTGCCAACAATGGTTCGTCTCATGACGTCTCCAAACGTCTCCTTGTTGGATATTTGGCAGCCTCAGCGTTCCTTCCCATTGGCAAGTTGGCTCCTCTATGGCGCTGGCACGCACCGGCGTGCTCATTTTCAGTTATAAACCACCAGGACCAGGATCGATGCGTCCAGCATTCTCTTCTCCAAGCACGCCTTGTTTGAAATCCTTCTTGTAGAGTGGACATGAGTGACCCGAGATTCAATTCATACTGGACAGTCAAGGTATGCCCTTTTCTCGTGATATCAACTACACTCGATGCTCAAATTGCTTGAAGGACCTTCTCGACTTCAACAGGAATGTCATCGAGGAGAAAGAGGTCTTTTGCGAATGGACCATCAGCGGGACGCGCTGCAACTTACCCGTAAAGGGAAAAGACTTTAAGCATCATCTTCAATACAGTCATGGGGTCACGTCCGACTCGCTACCTTATCAGTGCTACTGGCACGCCTGCCCCAGTCGTCCCATGAAGAAGTCTAGCCTAGAGAGGCATATGAAGGAGCAACATATCTCCGTGAAGTGGGCCTGTCCTATCTGTCCTCATACGTTCACGAGGGAGTCCACGCTTGTGGAGCATATTCAACGGACCCCTGGACATCCACAACTTAATGTGAGTGTATAACCACGTATTCGCGATAAGTAAGCTATAACAAATTGCAGGCCCCCCTAACTTGAAGTCATCGGGCCTCTCAAAGGGAGTCTTTCGAGCCATACACCCTTATAATGATCCGATATACACTTCCCCTTAATCTTATATCTTCCCTGAGGGAAGACCACATCGTCAGTATAGCATCGCTCTGCATTCAGTGCAATACAGGATTATTAGCACTGTATGTTCAGGTATGAAGTATTTTCAATCGACCGTTAAACCTGCCCTCTACAGCGATTGCGACTCATGGTATTCACTTCAGTTGCTGACTTAAGCATATGATTGGCACTAATTGAGGTTTTTGTGAGAGATGGCCGCACGTGCTGAGCTGACTATGCAGTACCCGAGCGCCCAATATTAACTGTAGGCCTGCGTGTCGTTTCGAGCATCATTTTTGAAATGATTCAGGCATCGAGTTCTCGGGATCTCACTTTCGCACGGCGGTGCTTCGCATGTGCCTTGGCAGTCCATCAACAAATTGCCAACCAACGTTATAGGATCAAGCCAACAGGGTTCCGGCTCCTTATCGTTTGGTCCGCCTTCCATGCGATCGTTATGCCATACGTAAAAGGTAAGGTACTTGGCTAAGAGAGGCAGCCTCGTGGACCCTGGCCGGTTGGCAGACCCGCAGCCGAGCTGGCAAAACGCAACGTTTTGATGGAAGCCAACGCTGCTCTCCCCTTCTTCCAACCCTGACTGTGTACCTTGTCCATACCTGCCAATCCACGTGTCACTTCTATTGATTGAAATAATACACCCTCAGTCACCACAGGAACTACACAGTATGGACGGTCTGCCATGACCAGAGGTTGGCAAGCATCGTCAAATTCGGTGCTCGTTCTGGTTAGCCTGGGCGTGAATAACATTCTAATCGTCTCTTCGGACAAGTCCTTGTCACTTAATCACTGCCAACGTTCTGGCAAGGATCAAAGGAACGGACCGCAGGAAATGACTAACAATGGGGGGTTTGTTGGCAGGACATCGAGAACATCATCGTTTGATTGGCAAGGCGGCCAGATCGGTTGTGCAGTTGCGTTCCAAAGGGGCTTCTCGAGAATGAAATCGATGAATAAAAGGTAGAATGTCCGTGTTCCAATGGGCTACACAAAATCTACTCACCGACAGCAAAACTCGATGACGATGACAGATCTCTTCAACGATCAAGATATTTTCAACAGTCACCCTTGTGCTGATGCGGTTGCCATTGAATATCCTCGGTGAGTCTTGGGTGAGACATTCATTGCATCGTAATTGTTAAGAGTGTTACTGTTTCAGCGGATGGCCCAGCGAATCTACACTTGATTGTCCGACAGATCCTTCACAGAAATTCCATGGTGAGTTTCCTGACTTCTTTCTACATTTCGAGCAGTTACAACTTCTGGTGTCAGAAATTTCTTACCCTTCATGGATGCCCTATCGAAATGCCCTGGGCCTGTACGGAACGCGTGGACCAAATTCTGATTGGGCTGTAGATCCGTTTATTTATCCATCCGCGACGAGTACATCGAACGAGATCGATGCACAATTTCTCGGCACTTCGTTTTCGCACCAGCTCTCTCAATCTAACAGCGTGATCCCTTTTGATTTGCAACCATCCATTCCACACTACCCCTCTTTCCGAGAAGATGCTCCGTCTGCTGGAGTTGAAGAGGTTCTCATCCCACACTCGTTCTACCCTATCACACTACCAGAACGCCAACCCACTCAGAATAAGATCGCTCGTTCCCCGGGCAAGCGTGGCGCATCCCATTCTCTAGCCCAATCTACGCCTTCCCGCTCAGTGCGTCACACACCCTACCCTATCAGCACGAGACGATGCGCTTTGCCTATCTCCATATACCAATGCCAATGGTCCGACGGTACTGGCTCGTGCGGGACGTTCGTGACGGGCACCAAAAACGCGATCGGCAAACACTTGCAGGACACGCACGCGATCTGCCTCAAAGCCGACAAGACGGTCCAGATTTGTCTCTGGGACGGGTGTCAGAAATCGATGCGAAAGGAGAGCATCGCACGTCATATTCTTGCAGTGCACATGCGGGACAAGGTGCTCTGCCCGACCTGCGGGTTGCGTTTCGCGCGGACGGACTCTCTGCAGAGGCACCAGAGGACACAATGTCTAGTTGAGGGAGAGACATTTGACACTGGCGAGGTGGAGTAAACAACTTGCAATAGGCAGGCTTCAGGAAGCGCATGCAATTCGATTTCTATGATACCTTTTTTTGACCCAGCGCGAAGTTGACCTTTGCGATAGCATTACGTCCTGGGTGAAAGGATCTCGTTTTTTAGGTATAGATATGGTATAGTATTGTCGCATTTCTGTGGGCTCCTCATCCGAAGGCTTCGTACGATCATTTGTACATACCCAGATAAGATGTAGATACCATGCGATACAGAGTATGTCATTAGATACATAAAATACAGGTAAAAGCTTCAGTCGCGTCAGTGAACTTGGCAGATGCTCTACTAAGAGTTCCTTCCCGGATATCTGACTTTGCCCCGGAGCACTTCCATGAGTAAGCCAACTGCGGAACCTTCCCTTTCCCCCTGCCTTTCCTTCTTGCTCTTATCCCTCTCTCCTCCGAGCATCAGAGCAGACCGTCTCTTCTCGACGCTGCTCGTTTCGGCGTCCTGGCGGGCGCGTGCAAATACCGGCGCAGTCTGCAATGCGACAGCAGACATCGAGAAACGTTTCCTCCGTCGCGTGGTGTCTTCCCTCTGAACTACGCCATCGTCCACCGGACCTCGCTGCACCAACCCAGTACTCTCCAGTGAACGTCCGTCGAAAAGCGCACCCTCAGCGCGATCGTGTTGGCGAATCTCGATGCCACTCTCGCTGTCACCCTCATCTTCCCTACCTTCGGCCTCGTCGTCCCCTTCCCTCACCGAACCAAGACCTGGGGCGCTCGAAATCGAGGATGGTATGCTGAGACCACGCTCATGCTGGGTAAAGCCCTCAAGGATGTCGTGGTAGCTCCGCGGGCGCGCTGAGGAGGTGCGCACGCGGATCGGACGCGTCGGGACATACTCCTGATCTTCTTGACGGGCGTCTTTGTTCGTGCTTTCGTTCGACGCATCCGCAGCATGCAGAGGGGACGGCAGTTTGTGGTCCGGATCTCCGGAAGAAATGCGAGGAAGATGCACTGTGCGCTTCGAAGGACTACTCGTTGGGCTGCTGGCGACTCCATGCACCCGGGTGTGCGGATCCTTCAGAGGGCTGCTCGTTTTCGTAGGGCTCGTACTAAGACGTGATTTTCTGGAAGGGCTGCTACTAAGACCGATCCGTGAGGGGCTAGCGCTGAGTGCAACTCGAGAGGGACTCCGACTCAATGCGCCCACCGCATGGTTGATGTCCATTGCCATCAAGGCTTCGCCAATGTCCTTGCTAACCGCTTGGCGAGATGGAATAGATAACCACGGTTGAATGCCGTGGTCTTCGTCGACTTGAGGTGTGGATGGCCGGTCAGATGATGTTGGGCTAGAAGGCAGCTGCGTTCCAGATGATGGAGAGAATGGGTCAGGGCCAATCAAAGAGGGTATAATGAGCGGGAATGCTGCTTCGTAGCACTCATCGCAAGCACGAGCAATCTTCGATTTCTGCCTCTTGCGTGCAGGTGAGGAATCTCCATCATCTTGGGCTATGTAAAATGTCTTGGAGAACACGTTAGGGTTCTCGTGTATAGAATTAAATTCAAGAGCAAAATACCTTGCCAGAACACGTTGCACAAACGACACGTCCACAAAGCCTGCAATGATGTTTCCTTCTCCAGGCACCTCCTCCCGCTTTCTTCCCGACTTGGTTCTCCTCGTTTCCGTCTCGTTCTGTGTCCGATTTCTGCTTACCTTCAGTTCCGCTCGTATTCCCTTTGCCAAATCCCCACCCAAAAACATCACCTAACCTCAAATCTAAAACGAACCCAAATTGCCGTCCGCACCTCATGCACGTATCCGTCCTTGCATCTGGAATCCAGACAGGCGGAAGAAAATTATCCAACTGTGCACGACGAGGGCGAAGGCGAAATATCCTCCCAGATGACGAACCAGCCTGCGCGTTTCCGCGAGACGTTGCATTTCCTTCCCCTGCTTCCACCTTCAGTTCAGAGTCGACATCGCTTTCACTCGCAAACGCGCGAAGTGCGCGTCTCAGATGGACGCCAGAGGTACTGGCCGAGAGTGTCGAATCAGGATTCGACAACGCCAGTGCCGCTAATCGAGCGGCACGTGCTGTCCGGACGGACTCAAGCCAAGAGCTGAGACCGTTAGAGTCGCTTGGCGGGGGCGAACCTGTGGGTGCGTAACGACCAACGAACACGCAAGAGGGTAGCAGTACTTACCATTACCATGGTACAAGGCAAATGATCCCTCCGGGCTCAACACCTCAATCCTCTCCTCTCCACCTCCAGAACTGACACCGCTCGACCGATTGGCGACCAGAACTACCTCCATGTCAACAAGACTCATGTAGCCCTTGCACCACCACTTCTCTTCATCATTCTCACCAAGCGCGTTTATCGACGCCGCCCTTCGCCTACGCGGGCTCTGGCCTCCTCCATCATGACCGAGGACGCCCATACCCGTTTCTTCACGTTCGAGCCATAACAGATAATCACTAAGCAGTAAGAACTCGAATGATTTTCGTCCCACTCCATCGCCTTCGCCACCAGATCGTATCAATGTACCGCGCTTGATGAGTCGCCTACCCGGCGCAACGAGCGGGGTGAGCACAGGTGGCAGGTCGCGAGTATTGCGCTGCAAGGATATCAACGCGAGCGTCTGTGCATGAGCAGCGAGCGAGGTATTGAGAGAGATAGTGACTGTCCACAAATAGGTCAATCATACGCGTACTGAGATTCCAGATCCGCGGGCCTACTCTTCTCGACTAGCGCTCGAGCGTCTTGTAACTTCTCCCATTCAGGATCGTCGGGGTCAGTAGAATCCAGTAGGTCTTTGAGCAGTAAGAGGTATCGCGGGCACCGTTGTACGGGCGTGAGAAGGTAATCCGCTAACCTAAGATGTGCGCATACAGGTTGAGATTCTTGTGCTCGCAGGAAGGCTGTAAAGGCCGGATTCGGCGTAGAAGGCTGTGAGAGTGACGTCAGAAAGGCTAAAGAAGTAGGAAATGCTGTGATGAACGGGGCGTAGAGAGAAAGATATGGAAAGTGCGCAAGAAGTAGGGACGAAAGGGGGATATTGTGATTACTAGACGTTGGCGTGGACGGGTGGACACGTCTGGACAACGCGGCAAAGAACGTATGGTGAAAATTCCAGATGTCGATGAAGTTAGAGAAGAGCGTTGTTATCTCGTTTCGTGTCAGCAACGGTTTAGACGTATCCAGAGATCGAATGATAGGCGTTAGAAAATGCTGACGTTGGAGGTGAACGGTCAATTGTTTGGAACGGCAGGTGTATACGCACATTGTAAATGAGGTCGAGACCGTCGAGGTAAGACTTCTCGGTGGCATAGAACTCGAAAACTATTTTGGACCGCTTTGCCTGTCTGTCGTCGTCGGCCTGTGCTCGCCTGTGTGATCTTGTAGCCGGGTTAAGCGACCTGCGCTTGACCCGACGGTGTTGGTGCACGACGATTGAATCTTCTGCCAGTGAGTCCAACGACGCGAGACTTGCAACAGACTGTCTGTTCGCAGCGAGAGCGGGGCTTGGGGCAGTTGGCAGAGAGATGCGGCGAAAAGGAAGGTGGGGAACAGGGAGCGGGGATATGGGTACTGACTCTGACGTTGGGAATGAAACGAGATGAGACTGGTTGGCCGACGACATCGCAAGCGACGGTGAGGACGGTCGGGTCGCAGTTGAAGACAGCGACCCTTTCAGGGATGACTCCAAGGCGAGGATGCCTCGTTCGGTGTGGGTGGTGGACGTTTCCGGAGTTTCGGACCGGTCCCAGGCTGGTATCAAATCACTCGTGCCCAGGAAAGGGAGAATCTGGGGAGACGAGACTCGCCCCGAGTCGGCAGAAGTAAAAATGTCTGGCCAACGTGGGGATCGAACCCAAGACCTTCGCGTTATTAGCACGACGCTCTAACCAACTGAGCTAGTCGGCCGATAAACTTGAATACAAGAGTGGGACTATGGTAGCGATGGGGTCCCAACAACCTCCACGAAAAGAATTTGATGTACGGGAGACAGAGCATAGCATTAATACCAGAGGTCGAGGCAGTGTTTCCCAAGTTTCGGAAAAAAGAACTCTTTATTCGACGAACTCTACACTTCCATCCAAGTCAACTCAGTATGTGGCAGCCCCCTTCGTCCTGATATTGCCTGGGCTGACATGACAAGCTTTATTACCACACTGATGGTCCAGTCCCCATAGTCTTCCACAGTGTGGGGGGATAGGATATATTTGCGGCTGATTAAGCCGCCACTGCCTGTTTAGGTTACCAGGTCTGGGACTGTAGGTCCTGCTTTCCGGATATGTGTTGTTCCAGCACCTGTACAACTGGCTCTCAACAGATATAGATCCACTTGATTACATCTGTGACAGAAGGTGTCACATTGCTTGGCTGAATCGATATGCCAGAGAATCCTATGATAAGGTCAAACTTACGACCAACAACGACTCGCTCACTGCGAAAGCTCCTCCACATGTTAGCATGACAAGGCCTTTAGTCCCGGCGATTGCAGGTGGGCCCATTTAATGAGATAGCACCTGTCCCTATATCACTTTGGTAACCTTTCAAGCACAAAAGACCACTCACTCACGTAGTTGCAGATTCCTCACAAGAAATGCCATCCCCAGAACGGCTATGTACTACCAACTGGTCAGTCAAATAATTGCTGTGGGTATCCAATAGAATCAGAACGTAAATTTGGTAGGAGCTTCAACCAAACCTAAGTAGAGTTGACTAGACGACGAATATTTTGCACACGGGCATTTCCAGATAGAAGCTGAACACCTGACACTACAAACTATGTACATAATAGGTGAGTGTGAAAAAAGACATAAAACAATCACGTTGTTAAGTTGGTCTCAGAACATGACCTAAAGTAGAGACTGGAGAGCATGGAGCGTGAACGATCGAAGTTCAGTTATTATTCCGCACAAGATCATCGAGGGCAGGAGGCAGTGTGCTCATAATATTGGTCGGCCTCAGTTATCCACTGAACAGATGGACTGGCTTCTAGGTCTTCCTGATCTCACCACACCACTTCCTGCAAGATATAACTTCCCTCGAGTGAGACCATGGACCATACCATCATTTTCAATTGCCTGGTCAGGTCCAGTGGGTTGAGATGCAAGAACTGATGCAGACCTTCCACCACTTCTTCATGAAAGACTCGATTGACGCACGCCCAATAAATCTTTGTTGAGGTGGAGGTGTAGAGGTAACCTGGTACAAACGAGATGTACTACGTGCTCACGCACATTTGGTAGGAAGGATTAATCTTCCTATTATACCGGGTGCCTGAGTCCTCTTTCTAGTGTGACGCATGCCGTGTAGTGGGGGTTCAACAGGCGTGATCGTGAATGGGCTTCAAATTGAGAATGTAGCGATCCGGACCGGTGACCTAGACCAACTGGTGCCTCCTAGCGGACAAGCACGGTGATGGAAGTGGAAACTGAAAAAAATAGTGTTACACCCAACTTAGGGTTACAATAATATGGAATAACCTCAGGCTGTTGGATTATCAGTCCACGACTGCGATCCTAGAAGTATGGTCTGTATAGAAAACAGGGTGTTCGCGCTTCGATTGATGACTAGACTTTACCGTCAAGTTACCATCATGGAGTCAAAACCGCTGTCACTTCTGACTGGGACTCCATGCAGTAATCAGCAGATTGAACTATGATCCTGACAACCAGTCTTGCTTCCACGGACTGCTTCGCTAACGCATCCTCGCATCTTGCTCGACGATGGGTGGGTCCCATATTCATCATAATGGTTCCAAAGTTAGTGCCATACTACCCATGATCGTGCAAATATAGTTGAAGTTGATAGGGCTGGTACCATGGACTCAGATACCGTGTCACGTAATTCACAATGTCCTGTGATATCTTTTTGCGACGAAAGGACCATATTTACAGTAATCTAAGTCCCGAGGCCCGCCTGTAAGAAGAATGCAGACATGCTCGTGGAAGAACTTGGAGGTAATCGCCAGGACAAGTCCCGGGACGAAAGCTTTGCTCGTTAGCAGTAGAGCGAGCACTCCAACCTTGCCAACCTTCAGGTTGAATAATATGGAGTGGCAGTTGCAATGTATTTGTTCCATGCTTCGATGGTGGAAGTCGGAAAGAAATAGGTGTGCTCGATCGAAGTAGATCCATAGTAGATACCTGCTTGACCAGGAATGATTTCGTTACCCACGGAGCCCACCTCCCCTCCGACGATAGTGACCGATTCAGAGCTGGTGTTGGTGACAAGTCCAGTTTGGTTGTTGCCAAAGATAAACTCCCGAGCGAGCGTGAGGGCCTGCAACTGGTGCGTCAGATCGTGCGAGACAATAGAAATGATCATATCGCTGACAGAGACGGGGTTTGTATTACAAAGAGCGTGTCCTGCATGTACAGCAAGGACGTATGTCCAACCACGTTCTTGATGGACGATGCCAGCGAATTCGCCGTTGTCGTTGTACCATGGTGTCTCCGGCTTGCGAGTGAAGCCCCGGATACCACCAAATGTCGTATTCTGTGAGACGCGGTAATTGAGGATCATGATCATCCACGCTTATTTCTAAAATCGTACTTGGATGGCTACTGTAGGCGGGCATTAGCTGCGTCGCGGCTAGAATGAGCATGACAAGCGACCTACTTTGAGAACCAATATGAGGGATGAGAGCATCATCGTTTGCAGAATATATAATCACTGTTATGTTATGCGATGTTGCGTTTGTCGCAAGGTCAGTTAAGAACGCCATTGGCCTAGTCACTCCTAAGTACATGGGGCTGACTATGCATCGTAGTACCTACTCGATACCTTGAAAAGCGTTGCTTGAACAACTTTTGGTCAGACTCGGGATGAGAGAGGAAACTTACTTGGATCGACGTTGGAATAATCTATGGACGGGTTGATGAATACAGAATTGTGATACGCGGACACACGCTCACTATTTCCGAACGGATACTTGGTATAAAAGACCCAATCTTTACTTGTGGGAGCGTGGATTGCAGCGCGAGTTTGTGGGTCTGGGAGGAGTATCGGTATGGACGTTATTAGCCTATGGCTGGTGACAAACCGTTGAGAAAGACAGAGGCATCCCCGGGTATATCAGGGTTAAAAGCGTCAGGGACATTGTAGACATCGAACGTGCCTTCCCAGCTCTGATTCAGAGCTACAACACATATCCATGAATAAATGGCCAAAACGTCGTAACAGGATCGTCGTACACCAAGGGAATGTGTAGTTGAGGGCGTAGTCGACCATCTCGTCGAGCAGATCACAACCATACCAAGGGTCGATAGTTCCGTTCGTGCGACTTGCGAGATCGCGCTTCCATGCTTCGCGTGCACGGATCCTCTCACGTTTTGGAGGGAAACTACCTTGGTTCGTAAGCTTAGTGGCGGACCGATTTTGAGCTTGTAGCAAAAAGTCTCGCTTTCTAAATTTCGTTTTGTATCTTGTCGCGTCAAATGTGATCGGATTATTCCCACGGACATATTCCAGAGTTGGGAAGGGCTCGGATTGAGGGTATTGGAGGGTGAGGTTGTAACCACAGAGAGAAGACCTAAAAACAGATTAACATCTCCACATCATGGTACATGCCGTCACAAACTGTTCGCGGAAGTACTCCAAGACGCCAGTATCGTAACCGATGATTTGAGGATAGGTTTCTAAGACGCTGACAACGGGTAAGAGCTGGAAGACCTCCACAGAGGTGATTGACCCGTCGCCAATGGCGATTCTAGTGAGGTTGACAGGGGGGTTATCCATTTCAAAGTAGGCTTTGGCGATGTAAGGCTGAGGAGTGTTACGAGTAGTACAAACCTTCCCAAGGTGAGACAGTACTTACTATATACATTCCTGCATAGCTCTCGCCAATGAGGTGTAAAGGACGTGTCGCGAGGTAGGGAAATACTTTAACAAAGTTTTCTAAGAAGCCCATCTGGGCGATGAATGAGTACTCGACCACGGAGAGAACGACAATCTCACGAAATCAACCGCCATCTGGTCCTCGTCATATACTTCAAGGGGAACCAACGTCAATCCAGGTTATGGTATGTTTACGGTACTCACTATGGCCTTTTAAGTCAGCAGTACTAAACCCAGTTCCGCTGAGATATATTCATTAGACCCCCGCCACGAAGATAAATAGCAACGTACACTGGCTGGTCGATCCACACCATATCAGCTACAGTATTCCAAGCATATTGATTCTCGAACACTGAATAATTCCTTGCGATATGAACAGGACCATTCTGTATCAAACGTGAATTCAGCAACACGATTGATGCATCAAACGATAAGACAGACCTCGAAAAGGAGTCCGGCAAGGCTGGAAGCTCCAGGACTGTCGAAATGTAAGGGGCTGGATAAAGAAGTGTCCAAGCGCACAAACTTACCCGCCGTTCAGCCATATACCCCACGGTTTGTTACTGCAATCGGTAAATGAGCCGTTTGACGACTCGAATGCCCAGAAGAACAGTGTATCGTTTGGATGACTATCTCTCTGGACAGGAATATTTCCCGCCCAGTTGCGAGCAAGGGGCCATGTGACATTTGGAAGTCTGTCTGTCACTTGGAAGTCTGTACGGAGAGTTTGGGGATGCTCGATAAGGGTGTGTTGCATATATACGTACAGGTCTGCCACTCCGGACTATAGTCGCCGTTAGGCACCCCAGGGTAAACCTGGGGCCAGCTGCTAGGGGGCGTATTAGATTGAGCATTCACTAGCAAGGTGAAAGAAACGGCCGGGAATAAAAGGATCGCATAAGACTTCAAGTCCATGGTGAAGAAAAAGAGCGACAAGTCAATGCCTAGAAAGTGCGATGGCGAGACGGGTATCATACATACAGAGACTGTCGTTTATATAGCGACATCCTCCCTGAGCCTTTTCCTTGCTTGATGCGACACAGCCGTTCGGCTCCGCAACCTCTGCGGTGTGTACGGGTAGTTAACCCACGGTAACAGGACTGGTGCGTCGTGAGTCCTCCATTAAAAGGCCCTGAAATGCGTTCAGCTCGAACGCCGAACCCCAATCATATCACCCGCGGTGAAGCATTCCAGGGTGATCCGCAGGATCTTCGAGTTTGTTCCGGATTGCCACGTGAGCACCGCGTAAGTATGCATTGGCACCAGCCGACGCCGGCTGCGCATCTCGTGTCTCCGTGTCAGTGTCAAACGTGTCGTCGCTTTTCCCGAGGTCATGACGTCCAGGGCCGAAGGCTGCGGTGTCTGAACTACCAAAAGAATAGAATTTTCAGCGATGTGAGTATAACTCGTCTGATGGTATTGTGGTGGGTTGCCTTCAACGAGTGTCCTCCAGCGTTATAAACACTCAGCATGGTACTGCGGAAAACAAAAACGCTGGCCGTTTCAGGCAAATGGATAGATAGAACAGCAAATGAACGATATCACGGGCGATGCTTGTCAGCATCAGACAAGTCTCCGCTTATCCCCAAGTCATGTCCGAAGATCACGGTAATCCAGTTCCATTGGCGGGGGAGTTGGGGAGCGGCAAAGCCGCGACCCTAAATCTAAGTCAGGCTTAAAGTGTGTGAAGAACCTGAGGGCTGAGGTCGGGTAACCTACTAGTGCCAGTGGGCTATCAATCCCGTTTGCTGCGAATTCAGCTCTCGTCAGGATGCTTGACCGCTACTCCGACCACCGCCCTTCCAGGGCCATTTAGGTGAACTATGACTTGCCTACTACCAGACAGAGGGAGTCGGCAAAGGCAGTGACCTAAAGGAATCCCGAACAGTGGGGATTGAGGTACACAACCCCCGCAAGGCACGAGGCTCCTTTTCATTGAAAGTCATCAGTAGTGACCGTCCCACGGGCCACTGGCAGTAAAGCTAGGTATATGTACCAGGACCCTTTCGAGTACACCGGCGGGCCCCTCTGCCTTCGACCAACTTGAGTGACACAGGCCGGAAAACCCAAAGAAAAAATGTAATGGCCAACGTGGGGATCGAACCCAAGACCTTCGCGTTATTAGCACGACGCTCTAACCAACTGAGCTAGTCGGCCAGTGGCACGTGCGTGGTGTGGGTCCACTAATACCACCTTTAAAGAAGTCGATCCTTGTTCCCACTCTCTTCGGGTGCTGCGACCGAGTTACCCTAATTGAACATCTATCCGAGGTTCCAACCGACACACTAGTACTCTGGGATTCTGAGAATGTGTAATTGGTAGCTCGAATACATATCCGAGATTCCTTGTTGAACTTCTTGGATCCCTGTGGTAGTGTCTGACCTAAATTTAGCGGCAACAGTCATCTATTGAAGAGCTGTAAGCCCATTGGCATACATATCACGTGCACTATAGCATAGTCACCCCTTGTCCTCGTACCTCGTAGTCGCCCATAGAGATCGTGGTCCAGTTCTGTTCCGCCCGATCCCTCAGTGTTCCCGCCATGAGCCACAGTGGGCTTCCAAGAGCCCTGGAAAGCGCCGGCAGAACTTAAGGCGAAGCTCAGGTCTACATGCTCGAGGTCACTAGCTACCCCCACAGTTCTATGTAGAAGAGACTTGTATTGACCATTCCTGCAAACGCGAAATCCAAAAGATCTTTACGCAGTTCCAACCAACTCAAATCACTTCACGCAACAAGATGTACTTGGGGTTCGGTGACAACTCGATTTCAGGTGTATGTTTGCATTACTAGGAACATTTAATGGACCCTTTGCTAGGAATGCGTCAGTAGGCAAGGGAAAGGCGAGGTATACAACATGATACCACATATTGATAGAAGAAAAGGCAATGAATAGGGGTGAGTGGAGCGAGAGGCCACCTTTAGTTGTTCCGTTGTGCATTTCTGCGTATCTTCGCCATCTCCTCTTTAGCAAGGCATCTATAGGGCGGAGGGGTCGTTCTAAGGTAAGGATAACACTTACTGAGTCGATGACGTAGAGCCCATCATACCTATACCTGCCAACGAACGTGAGTGTCTATGCGACGATTCACCTCGGTGTATGTCTCACCCAGAGCGTGGCGCATAATTATTGACTTCATTTTCCCCACATATCACGTGTACTGGCCTCTTTGTCTCGCAGGATATCTGAGGGAATGTAAAGCGAGAGTATATACACTTTATTGAGGTACCTACAAATAGAGATTTATTTCCAGGATCATCGGGCGATTGGTTTTTGATTTACTTCTGAAAGGACATTAGTGATGATATGCTCGTCTATAAAGAACGGATGTACTCAGCTTTCCGAATTCGGGTCCTGTCCTCCTGATCTCCATAGCTTCAACCACACGTATAAGTAGCCATTGCACAGGGCATACCTGAACCAGCGTAAGTGCTGCAAGCGGCTATGAGGAAGTGATTCTAGATGGAGGCAAAGTAACATACATCCTATCGCCGAAATCCTGATCGTCCTCGTAACCTCCAGAAATATAAATAGAAGATGCACCTCCATCTGGACTAGGATCTCCATGGATTCCTGCCAACGTGACACCATGCACGCCAACTTCCATTAGCACTTTTTTGAAGATCATACAGTAAATCTGAACCCAGGTGGTAAGAGGCGAACACACTTGCTTTTGAATTTGTCGCCAACAGAGACACCAGGTACATGACCATATCTCCTCGACTGACCAACCACGTCGAGGTAAACGTGAATATAATATTTGCATTGAAGAATGATAGTACTCACGCGACACAGAAGTCATTGGGGGTTTGGCTAAGACGCGTTCATGGAATACGCGAGCGTAGTTACGTAACCCTGCGCAACCTGACTGCTTCAAAGTCATCGTGGTCTTTCGGTTCACCAACCTCTCCGTACCCATCTACCGTAGTGAAATGCTTATTGTGGGTATACATGGACCAGGTGCTGTGACAGATTCTTTGCTTTGTCGCCCAAGTCCAGGTCCATTCCATTTCAAACTCATGGGGACAGCTACACTTCCCATCACAATTTACAAGACCAACACGCGATGAGCATTACCATGGAGGGGTCAAGTGGCCGTCCACTGGCCTGGTGACAAACTGTTTATTTGGCCGAGTTGAGGGGTTGCATTGCGCATCCATAAATCTTCCCGTCGTTGAGAGTGGCTTGTAGAGCGAGTCGCGGTCTCGCGGTCTGCTATCGACAGCCTCTTCCCCGAGTTGAATGCGACCGTCGGATATTTCAACGGTATACTTTTTTTTCCGTTATGCAGCTGTGTCTTGTCCTCAAACTCATAACAAGTATAAGTTCTAGATTTTCGGCAATGTGAAAATATCCTTTGCTACGGCGAATCGTGACTACGTCGCACGTCTATCTCTAGACCAAGCTGTCTTGATCGCACATCTCAACAAGACTTCCCCTTTATGAACACTACCCGACAATATATAACGACGACGCACTACAGTGGGCGACGGCTGTGCTGCCTATCGTGCATGTAGTGATAAGGATCTATTTAAGTAAACGATGTCGGATTCCATTGGTTGTTATCGACTAAATGAGTCCACAACCAGATATCCGAGGAGGATGCACAAGACGGTAGTATACCCAACAAGAACTTTACAATTATGGGATCATGTGAAGCCAGAACTTGGCTAGCACGCAGGTAAGTCGAGTCTATTAAATAAAAACTTTTCACCGACTCCTAGCGCCTCGTGCCCGATGATACAGCAGTCAGTTATTTGTCGCCTTCAGCGATGACTGCCTAATACCTCGTCAAATAGATCCTTTTTCTCACGTGCGTATTGCAATGGCAAAATGATTGAAAGTTGATTGATTGATCGATCACCTATACCCTAACCTCTTCGTATACCTTGTTAAATTGAGGCACAATTCGACGTATACCGACGCTGCTTCTACAGCTGATCTCAGACGCGGACTCAACATGAACAACTGTGTGATCTTGCGCTTGATGCTATTTGTGCAAACAACTGCCCACAATCACCAGCCACCGAGTTGTTCACGTATAAAAGGGGAAAACTGATCAAGACACTGGACGTGCTCTCTGATGAGTCGCCGGTGATGAAAGTTGACAAAGCTTATGAGCGATGAAGTCACCATACACAGGCATTGATGTATGGGTTTCACAGGATGCTGAGCATAGTTCCTACTGTTCTCCGCACTACGGCGTGTACGAACGGCGTCATTTCAGAAGGCGGGGTCACAGAACAGTATGATCATCGGCGGAGATTGGTCGATAGCACGTGACATTAGGAGATCTGAACTTAGATAAACCGGAGTAAACAAAGACCTTGTCTCGCGTTCGGAAAGGGGGTTAATCTCTCACATTGGCCATCCCATTCCATCCCACCATGTCCTCATCAGCGGTCCGCTTCCTTATGCCTTCCAAGTGTCATGCACCGATCACTTCTTCTGTAGAATACACCTGCGCAACCAGACCCCGTAAGTCAGGGCTCCGCTCCGAGCTGCGGCAACCCGCGATGCCATTGCGGAACAGCGTATGTAGCCCAGAACGCTCTATTGAAACCCGTCTCCTGATGTATACCGTCTTTCCGTCATACTAGTTGTTCCTGCAAACCTGGAGAATGTAAGTGTTGAGGAAGCCCGTCGGTGATAGAGGGCATGTCTCGGAGATACGAACAAACTTTTATGGGTCCGTGTGGTGCGAGACTCTGCCTATCACATATATCTTAAGGTATAGGATGTATTATAGCGAGTCGCTTAATCTGAATAAACTGTTCGATGGCGAGGGTCAAGATGATGTGCTAAAGACGAGACGGGACCGCGAATTTGGTCCCACCCGGGTGACCAATGCTGGCGTACGCCAATATCCTGGGCGACGGGTACTGCTAACTCTGATGAACGAATCCAAGTTCTCCATCGGAGATCAAACTTCTCATGTTTTCGTTCGCCTTGATCTCGGACGCCCCCACGGTTTCATTCCACATCCAGACTATTTCAGTGATACGGTTAGCTGACACCACCACAGGACCTCGGGTAACAGCAGGACTTGGTTTATTGATTCATTCTCAATAGATTCTGGACAGTGGCATAAGTCTCTTTAGAATAGCATATCGGCATCCTTTCCCAAAATATGGTCCATGTGTCATGGTCCAGCGAGTCCCGGGACTAGCTTTTAATCCTGCTTGTAGCCGGCGCTCAGGACCAATCCTGACTACCGACAGATTTACAGAAGTATTCGAAGGTTCTATACAAACAAAGCTGGTTTTTTCATTTACAACACGGCATCAGTCCTAAAAATAGTGACGAACCTGGACAAAACTCACATTTTGGCCGTCTAATCCCGCCATACACTGACGACCTTGTCGGCAACGAAGCCAACGCAGTACATATCGTCCGCATGTCCCTGAAGGCCATTTTTGAGTTTATATGTCCTTTGGTTCCAAATCTGGATGAATAAAGAAGAGTTGACCGAAGTGTCAAAAACGCCACGATCAGGCGAGACGGGGACGTACTTCGAGGGTGTGATCTTTGTTTACACTGCCAACCATCCGCGAAATCGTGTTCCATGCGAGTTGATAGACCGGACAGACATGGCCACGCAGCACAATTTCAAAACAGGGATAAATTTGGGTGTACTGATTCCGGATAAGAAAAGTGACCACAGGAAGAGGGTGTGATTATCAGAGCCTGATATCAAACGTTCGGAGGTATGAGGTATGAGCGCATCACAACGTTTTGATGCGAGCATTTGAGCTATTCGAGAAAGGGTGAGCCAGGCATTTACGAGCTTATCATCTCAAGGAACAAACCTTCCTCGTCAGAAGTTGGTCGCTTGGCAGTGTGACCAAATAGACTAGTTCGAAGCATAAAGTCCGTGTTTAGGGGGTGGGTAATTACCAAGTGACTGCGTGGCCTTTCACCTCTCCACTTGACGACACAATGTAACTGCAACAGACGGGTCACAGTAGACCAGACGCGTACGGTTCCATCCTTTGATGACGAAGCGAGATGCTGTGCAGTCGGATTTCTGTTCCATCATACCATCACATCCATCACTTGATGATCAGAACGTCGTAAAAAGAATGCTTACATGTAGATAGGTTCCCAAGCAAGCGAAGTCACCTACTTTGTGTAACGTTTCATCGCGTCGCCTATCGGCTTGCCTGACTCGGGGTCCTATAGTCTCAGGCAAGCTTACGTTTGGTGGAATCCAATTCGATGCAGAGGACCCATCCGGTATGGCCAAGGAGAGTATAGGACAGTATTGAGGAATGGCCAGTCGGGGAAAAATAAGCACGCAATGTGGGATAAGTCTGACCTACTAGACTCGACCAATTGAATTGCATTCATCCCAAAGAATCAGGTCCCAAGATCTCATGATCGACTGCAACGCATCTTGACAGACTGAGTCACTCATCTCTATCACATCTCCCAGATGCGGAATGATGCTAGCTGCGATCGATAGTGGATCGATGCTGCATGATGAGGTAGATCGAACCAGAGCTAACACCAATTGTAGAGTTCAGCGAACGGATGAAGTTTCACGCGCCTGATGGCAAGAAGGCTGCTAGTAGATTTGATGCACGTGATACGGGAGGAAAGTACACCTGGGCTCAAGTTTGTTTGCTTGTACACATGAAATGCGTCTGAGGAAGCAAGCAACATCAGCAACTTATTTTTTTGTGGGGGCTGTGGAAGATTTAGTCGGGTACATCATATGTGCTATGGGAACGGTGTCACAGGTTAGAGGAGGCCCCTACATACTATCTAGCCAGTTGGCCAGTTAATAAATTGGCCTGGCGCATCAAGGGTCGCGGCATTTTTTATCGTGCCGTGGATGAAAAGAAAGGGCACTGTTGCCAAGTTGCGCCGTGCGTACATAGGGTGAGGCGGTACAAAACTATGGTGGGCTGAAACCAATGACTTGGCAGTACCCGCGGTATAATAGGCCCTAAGTTGTTGTCGTCGATGACAATAATAGTGATCGACACGGAGTCATGGCGACATCTTGTCAGTCACGTGTAGGACGTAGTATGTAATTCCTAACTCAATGCAGTCAAGCACTGTTGGTTGTCCATGTTTGTGGGGTAAGAGCCGAACCCTATGCTCGTCGCACTAGTGCTTTTTTATCCCGTCTGCATCCCACTCTTTTTCTTCCCTAACCATGGCTAGTAAGGCTGCTCAGAAACGCGTACGCAGACCCCTCGTCGCATCCATCTCACTCGCTAAACCACCTTGTCTAGCTCATCGCGGAGTATATCAGTATGCAGAAAGAGCCTCCCCCGTTCGTCTGGGCAGTACCCGATGAAAAGAATATCCTCACTTGTCAGTCCCTGCTATCCTTCGAAATCCATCTGATCCTTTTTCCTAGGGAACTACCTTGTCGTATGCGATTGTACCTACTGTCTTCAAGCTGTGCTAATTGATATGCAGCGCGGCCCCCCTGATTCACCCTTCGCCGGCGGAGAATATCATGGTATCCTCCTCTTCCCTGCTGAATACCCCTTCGAACCCCCAAGCATAAAGGTTCCTGCTTTTCGTTGTCCCTGTTGTGACAACGGAGCCGAGTTTCCCTTAGATGTTCACACCATCCGGCCGGTTTCGGCCTGATAAGAGGATTTGCCTCTCAATATCGGATTTTCATCCGAGAAGTGTATGTTGTTTTTCTCACACGAATAACTACAGTATCTCGATACTGAAGTCTGTTAGTGGAACCCAGCTTGGGGGGTTGCTACAATGTACGTCCACTTTTTCAATTCCCGGCGTGGCCGTTATGGTGTCGCAGTTAATCAAGCGATCATTGACTATACTGTTGACGTTGTATCTTTAGACTGATCGGTCTCCTATCGTTCATGTTATCTGATGAAAAGGCCAAAGGCTCTGTCACCTCGTCGGACAGTGATAAGAGGGCCTTTGCCACAAAGAGCCATGCCTTCAACCTGAGTCAACCCCGCTTCACGGATGCATTCCCAGATGTATGTTACTGATCATTTAATCTGATGTTTGGTGGCTAATAGATGTCTCACCACTTGGCTTCACTGTAACTCCTGTGTTCCTAACTTTGGCTATATCTTTTCTGATGATCATTTCAATCCCAAATCATCTCCAGTATTGTACACCCACCCCCAAGGACTTGCCAAACATGGGTGAGCAGGGGCATATGAAGCCTGATGCTGGGTCAACAGATGTGGCCAGGCTTTGCCCCCAGTGAGAACAAGGGTGCTTGATGGATACATATATATAGGAGGCCAGATGATTGTGCCCACTTTGATCAAAGTCCATTGGTAAAGTACACTCCAAGTTAGAGACCCTAGCCATTGGGCATCATGCAAATTGATGCATGGTAGATCTTGGTTGCCTTGGTACTGTACATGCATGTAAGGCAGTCAGGTATGTAGGTGAATTGATGTGGAATTGTTCAGGGCAATCTAAGCATAAAGTATAAAATTCTTAAAGAGCTTAAAATAGTTTATATCTCATAGAGTCCTATCAAAACTCAAGGCTCATGATCTGTTGTGCATATGCAATAATACACACCTTGGTAGTCATCACAATGGATGAGAGAACCCTGAGGAAAAAGGAAGAGCATATGGAATATGAACAGTATAGTGTGTGTGGTTATGTACCATTATGCTGAGTTGGACAAGATTATAAACCTGACAAGGTTTTTTATGGAATGGCATCAACCACATTAGCAAACTGTCCCTTGTACTGACAGAGTTGTACACACTTGTACAGCCACTAAATAGAGGTATCTAGTAATACAGATCTATACAAAGAAATAGGGGAAATGCAGTACAGTGTTTTCTGTTTCAGCTTGAGCTGAAAATTTTTAGGACAAATTTTTTATGAATACCAACCTCTGGACAAGTTTTGAGGGCATAGCTTGAGGTGTTGTTGTGTAGCATGCAAAGCAAGTTTGGCCAAAAATCTTTTGCACAGGTTGTTTTGTTGATGTATGTATGGAATATCCCCATCCTCACAACTTGTGACTTTGTTATGGAGAACTATAGTGCCACTATAGGATTATATGCATAGTCCAAAATACTCTCTATCCCCTGATATTTTATTAGTAATTATTCCTTTATACTAGCTGTCCTTTTAGGCCTGGCAAATGTAAGCATTCAAAAGGTCCATTGATGGTGACAGAGAATACCTTTTGAAGATATGTCAAACAATTGTATTCATGAAGTGCAGGACATCATCTATTCTCCATTTCTTGAAGCACAGGAAAACATATGCTAGTTACTGTAACTATCTAGTGCCAGGGCAAATCAACCATTAAATAGTAAGAGTCAGAGCCAAGAACAAGGTGGGACCACTAATTTGATCCTACCCATCCATGGGTACCCAAAGCCATGGCACACCAGCATCCACATCCATTGTACTTACTGTTATGCCATAACACTTACATTACAACAAATGCCTCAAACTCTTCCATACAGAAATCACTGTGGTGCAGGGCTAAGTTTTTTACCGGAAATAAAACATCTCACGCCACGATCTCGGTAACCGCCACGGACTTATTCCGCATGCAAGGTTCCAGACACAGAACTAGTTTTTCCATCTACAATACCGTGGCATTAGTCCCAAGATGTCGATAAATTCGGACCAACTCACATTTTGACCGTCCGATCCCGCCCTCCACTGACGACCTTGTCGGCAACGAAATCAACACAATACACTTCATCCGTATGTCCCGGAAGATCATTTTTGAGTTTATATGTCTTGAGGTCCCAAATCTAGACACATGGAGAGGACAGGTTACCTGGGCGTTGCGAACACCAAGAAGAAGCGAGACGGGGACGCACTTTGACCGTGTGATCTTTGCTCGCACTGACTACCATCCGTGAATCCGCGCTCCATGCGAGTCGATAGACCGGACCGACATGACCGCGGAGCGTTGCCACGAACTTGCCCATAGTCCCTAAACGGATTACACAAACCAGTCCGGAACGAACGACGCCACAAGGGGATAAAGACCCACCAGATCCTCCGGTGCAATCCCAGAGGCGCACGGCACTATCCCACCCGGCACTTGCGGCCCACCGACCATCAGGCGAAAAAGCAACATGTGATATTTGGCGTTGATGGCCCGTAAGTCGGTTCACGGGCTTGGATTTACCGACTCCAGATTCGGACGAGGATGAAAAAAGTGACCACAGGAAGAGGGTGTGATCATCGGAGCCTGATATCAGAAGTTCGGGAGTACGAGATATGAGCGCATCGTATCGTTTTGATGCAAACGTTTGAGCTAGGCGGGAATAGATGAGTTCGGTGTCTGTGGGCTTATCATTTCAAAAGGGCAAACCTTCTTCGTCAGATGTTGGTCGCTTTGCGGTGTGATCGAATGGACCAGTGCGAAGCACGAAGTCCGTGTTAAGAGCGAGGGTGGTTACCCAGTGTGCGTGGTCCTTGAGGACCATCAGTTGCTTGCCCTATGGGATAGTCAGTAATCTTGCTTGATGTGTGGCGAAAAGTTCGACCTCCTGTGCATCCCACACCCTCACTGTGCGATCACTGCTTGCGGTATACAACACACCTTTCCCACCTTTGCCTCCGCCTCCCCACTTGACGACATTGACACTCGCAGTGTGACCACCAAGAGTGTACTGCAGCAGACGGGTCGCAGTAGACCAAACGCGTACGGTTCCATCCTTTGATGACGAAGCGAGACGCGGTGCAGTCGGATTTCTGTTCCATCATACCATCACATCCATCATTTGATCATCTGAACGTCGCGAAAAGAATGCTTACATATGGACGGGCTCCCAGGCAAGCGAAGTCACCCACTTTGTGTGGCCTTTCATCGCGTCGCCTATCGGCTTGCCTGACTTTGGGTCCCATAGTCTCACGTGTCCGTCGTGCCCTCCGCTGGCAAGCTTACGTTCGATAGGGTCCCATTCGATGCAGAGGACCCATCCGGTATGACCAAGGAGGGTATGAGACGGCGTCTCAGTATTAAGGTCCCACAGCCGGACATGGGTGTCGCCAGACCCTGTGGCAAGGAGTGTGCCGGTCGGGGAGAAAGAAGCACACAATATAGGAGAAGAGTGACCTAGACTCGTCCAATTGAATTACATTCACCCCAAAGAACGGGGCCCATGATCGATTACGACGCATGTTGATGGGGTCGACATACCGGATAGGGTGCTCGAGCAACGTGTTGCGGGACGTACTTTGAATACGGATTGCGGTGCGCATCGAACGACGAGGATGTTTTCTTCCGAAAATGCTTGCGAAGGGTGATTTAACACGTCTTCTTGTATGGACTTGGAGATGACGATGCGGGTCGGGGCGTTGGGCTTTGTAGCGTTCTCGGGCAAGGCAACGTGAAATGCGAAGGGCACGTGGTCCTCATCCTCCTGCGTGGTAGACGTCTCAATCAATATATACAGACACGTCGTGGTGACTTGCTTTTGTGCGAAGCCGATTCACTAGTGCTTCGAGGGTCTGTCGTGCTATGTTTGCCGGAAGGTTGACAGCAGGCGCGATCGATGCACCATCGTGTTCATTCACGAACTGGACGACGATGTTTGGGGAGGGCTGTACTGGTTCTTGTTCCGGCTCTGGAACACCGTGATACACCTTTTGTCTTTTCGGTGGAGGAAGTAGTGTTGCCATACGTTGGCTGGCAGTGTTCGTACTGAGGAAAAAGTTTGGCCCCGGATGTTTGTTGTCCAGATTAGTGGAAATACCCCCTGTTTTCTGGTCATATCGTTGACTACATGTTGCACAAACTCTGGCCTCGTGCATGTGTGTCCTGTTCTGAGGGTTGACCACAAACGGGTGCAAGAGAAGGACGTGTTCACACTCATACCCGACTTCCATTCAACGACCACATTATGTTCCCTAGATGGCAGAGTGATGGCAGCTGCGATCGTCGTCATTCGAGAGTGGATCGAAAGTATCTGGATGTGGTTTCACGCGCCGGATGGCAAGAATGCCACTAGATCTGGTACACATGGTGTGGGAGGAAAGTATTCCTAGATTCATTTTACTCGCTACCATGGGGTGCGTTCAGTCACCGGAGAGACGAGCAATATCAGCAAGAAATCCTTCGTGAGAAGATGGCAGAAGATTCAGCTAGGTCATGCCATCAGAGTGCTGTCACAGATTAGAAAGGGCCCCTATTAGCGGTTGGCCGGTTAATAAACGAATCAGCCTGGCGGATGATGGTGGTAGAATATGAGAAAGGTAGCTAGTTGCGCATCAAGGGTCGCGACATTCTCTGATTGTGCCGTAGATGAAAAAAAAAGGCACTGTCGCCGAGTTGCGCCATGCGTTTATAGGGTTATTCAAAGGCGGTGCCCAACTGCGGTGGGCTGAAACCAATGACTTGACCAGTATCCGCTGGCCAGACCAATAGCCCCGCTGTCGTCGATGACAATAGTAACAATTATAATGGCGACGAACGTGGCGCCATGGCGACATCTTGTCCGAGTGAACATAGACCGTAACCCTAACCCAACTGAGTTGGGTTGGTCTATGAGATTGTTTGTCCGTGTTTGTGGGGTGGTCAAACAGTATGCTCGCCGCACTGGCGCTCTTTACCTTCGTCCAGTCATCCACGTCCGCCACTTTTCCAGCTCCCTTCCACATTCCCGACCATGGCTAACAAGGCTGCTCAAAAACGCGTACGCAGATCCCTCATCGCATCCGTCTCGCTCGCTAATCCACCCCATCTAGCTCACCAAGGAGTATATCAGTATGCAGAAAGAGCCTCCCCCATTCGTCTGGGCAGTACCCGATGAAAAGAACATCCTCACTTGTCAGTCTCCTGCTATCGTTCGAAAATCCATCTCTGATCTTTTTCCATAGGGAATTACCTTATCGTGAGCAATTTTACTTGCTGTCTTCAGGCCTGCTAATCACCTATATGCAGCGCGGCCCCCCTGATTCACCCTTCGCCAGCGGAGAATACCATGGTGTCCTCCTCTTCCCTGCCGAATACCCTTTCAAACCCCCGGGCATAAAGGTTACTCCTTTTCGTTGTTCCCATTATGGCCATTGGAACCGATTTTCTCCCAGATGTTCACACCGTCCGGCCGTTTTCAGCCAGATAAGAAGATATGCTTCTCAATGTCAGATTTTCATCCCGGAACTGTACGTTACCCTCCTTCAGTAACTGCGTCGATATTCATGTCTTTTAGTGGAACCCGGCTTGGAGCGTTGCAACAATGTACGCCTACTTTTTCATTTCCCGGCATGGTCGGACTTCCGTGATGACCATTCATGATGTCGCGGTTAATTAAATAATCGCCGATAATCCCCGCTGACACCGTATTTTTAGATTGACCGGTCTCCTATCGTTCATGTTGTCCGATGAAATGACCACAGGCTCTGTTACCTCGTCGGACAGCCATAAGAGAACGTTTGCCGCAAAGAGCCATACATTCAATTTGAGTCAACCCCGCTTCAGAGATGCATTTTCGGATGTACGTTTCTGGCCATTTAATTTGTTGTCAAGTGACTGATAGACGTCTCATCACTTGGCTTTGCTGTGATTTTCGTGTTCCTTACTTTGGCTGTGTCTTTTCTGTTGATCGACTCGATAATCGCTCGCAGTATTGCACACCCACCCTCAAAGACCTGCCAAACATGGGTGAGCGGGAGCGTGGGAAGCCCGACGCTGAGTCAACGAGTGCGGCCAGTCCGTACCCCTCACCCACGCCATCCTCTAGCTCAGCAACGCTCTCACAGCCGATGACTCTCAGGCGAAACATCGGAACGATCCAAACACCGATCGCAACCACCGTGCCGATGACGGTTGACACTTCGAATTCCCTGACTTCCACGAACAAACCGGTTGTCCCTCAAGAATGGTCTGCATCTTGGCGTCAGATAATTTGGGAGAAATGGAGGTGGGGAGTGCTGATCGCGCTGGCAGTCGTCGTCTCGAGACTTTCTGCGGGATCTTGATGACTTTGGCTGGCTGGCCTACCTGGTTCTCTTTCATGTTTTCTGGATTTATGACGGTGCGGACAGCCAGGTGTGTCTGGCATTCCAAGCAGTTTATTCCGTGTAGCAAGCTTTAATTCTTTTCCGCGTGCACTCGCCCTCGTGGGCTCTGTGCAAGCACATCGATGCTGCTTACATGTTGTTATCTTTACTCCCCTTGCTTCCCTTTTCTTGTTTTCCGTTGACCTCGACACTCGTTACCCATCTCTCGCAATATGTTAGCAAATGTATTACAAGTCGTTCCGAGACTCGACATAGATTTGATGCGTCCCTCAGCGTCATCTTAATTTGTCCTGACCTACCCAGAGCTTCGTCAATGGCTTGTAGGTGTCCTCTAATATCAGTACGACATTGTTCCAAATGTCGTCTGCGACCTTTTCTCGGTCCTGTCCCGCGTCTATAACGACCCACCGATCTGCGCCAATTTCTTTGCCGATTCTCTCAAAGACCTGCCGAACCCTCGACTGTACTTCTTGTCTTTCGTACCTCTCCTCGCCGTATCCTCCTCGTTGCATGGCTATTTCCGGTTTGACGTCGAGGAACAGCGTCAAATCTGGTGCTGGAAGACCGATCTCTGGCGCTCTGCACCACTCATAAGTGAGGTTGAGGCAGGGACTTTTCTGCGCCGAGAACGCAATGCCAGAGAAGGCGTAACGATCTGCGACGACCGTCGTGCCTGACGCCAGCATCGCTTCGATGGTCGGGCTGTGGTGATAACGGCGATAGGGCGGAGGGGAGGGGACACCACACCATGCACGTGCATGCGTTATATGGTTAGGTCGGCGGCGAGGAGCCAGGGGAGTAGAGATCGAGATCAAAAGGAACAAGTCGGTCATAAAAGACATGTCAGACAAAGAGGGACGAAAAAGGCCAACGGAATCGTACGGACGCGAGCTCCCACCGGTTGGCAGAGAAGAGGAGGTGGATGGCGTGGTCGTCGAGCTCCGACTCGGAGCGCAGATACGCGTCGATCATCTTTCCAATCGCTGTCGTGCGGTCTGATGGTCATTCGTGATCGTGATTGTGATATCAACGTGGGCGGGGAGGGTAACGGTGAAAAGAGCGTCAGAATTGTCGTCGAAGGATGGGGTACAAAAGGACGAAAGAACTAACCAGGCCAGGAAATTTGAGAGACGCAGCTTTGGGGGTGGATCCTGAGCTTGACGCGTCCACACTTGAGGACTGAATGCGGTCGACGAGGCGCGCGACTTGGGTGCTCTTTCCGGACTTGTCTAGTCCCTCGATGACGATGAATGCGCCGCGCGCGGGGAAAGACATGTGTGAGAGATGCCAAGGTTACTGCAAGGCTAATGCTAACTGCTTCAAGTTGGCGGGCGTTGTGGACTAGAATTGAACTTGGGTAATAGAAGGAATGACTCCTCTCAGGCTTGCCAAAACGTGGCTAATTCAATACCGAGCTCATTGGGTGCGTGAAGTTATCGGGATCATCGCCTAGAGTACTTCCTAATGATAAAGAACACGTAGTACTAGCGGCTGTCACCTGCCTTTTCGGTCCTCGCCTAGAGCTGCGTACAACTTTCCAGTGTTTTCCCCAAACCACCGTGCTGCATTGAGCTGATAGTCAACATGGATTTGGAAGGTACTAGTGACTTTCTGTCGGTGTGCGCAGAGCAGTGAAATGATGTGCCTATTAGCCGTAAAGTTGCATTTTCAGGCAGAATTTTTCATCGACAAGTTTAAGAAAGAAGGAGGAACCAGTCACATCCACGATGCGATCGCCCTCGATCGTATAGCACTGGAACTTTGCCCACGTGGGAACCCCTACCGATTCGATTCTTTGATTCGCCTTGCAGTTGATCTCAAAATTCGCTCCCACCATCTCGGAGCGATGAGAGACCTTGACGAGGCCATTGTCCTTGGCCGAGGAGCGCTTGACATTCACCCACAAGGACACCCAGCTCATTTGATGTCGTTGAACCACCTTGCGACTTCTCTCTTCACGCGATACAACCAGCTTGGGGCCATGTCGGACCTCGACGAGGCAATCGTCCTCGGCCGACGAGCAGTTGACCTTCACCCCCAAGGACACCCAGATCGTCCTGCGTCATTGATGAACCTTTCAGTTTACTTCTCCAATCGGTATGATAAACTTGGGGTCATTTCGGACCTCGACG
>JBBPKJ010000173.1:0-40061 GCA_038089195.1 Brasilioporus rufonigricans
ATGGAGGCACACTGATGCAGTGGTCGGATGGTAATGTCTGCTCTTCTTCTTCTTCTTCCTCCTCTTCCTCCTCCTCCTCCTCCTTCTCTTGCGCCTCTCCGGGTCCTTGGAGGGATGGGGTGGATCGATGTGACGCGGATAGCTCAACTTGAACGGCGGCCTCTACGGCATCGTTAACCTCGGCCTCTTCGTCCTCTTCTCTTTGCACCGGTGATCTGGTACGTGTAGGTGAGGCAGGTGGTTCCGACATCGGAGAGCCAAGATCGGGTGCAACTAGTTCCCCCGGTCCCTCAGCGACCTCTTCGGGAGGAAGCGGAACGGAAAGTTCGCCATCGGACAGATAGCATATCATACCTGATTCTTGACTGCCAAAATAAAGGTGAGGATAGTGTACCTCTCAGCCCACGAGACCAGTGACATCGGTCGATGGATGGAACGGAAAGAAACCGACACTTACTTTTTGCTGAGGTCGAACCGGTCCATAAACTGCTTTAACCCCTCCCCGTCATCATTCCCATGACCGATTTCATCCAGCGTGAGGACAACACCGATGTTGTGCTTCTGTTGAATCATGTAGTATATCTCACGGAGAAGTGCATTTCTCCGCTGGACGATTGCGCTACAAAGTGGTCAGCGAGAAATATCGACGACGAACGATAAGGCCTACTCGAGCTGCGCCACGCGTTCCGCAACGAGCGACTCTGTCAACTCTGAAGACATGTTACCGCGCAATCAGGCGTTCGTGTCTCGTTTGCGTAAACGTTGGCGTGATCTGGAAGCGAGTCCAGTAGCAAGCCAAAGTCAGAATGGCTCGTCGATGTCGCCGGCGATGTGTCTCGTCCGTTCTGTTGGCCGGCTTCTCGGTAGGGCAATGCGAGGACGACAGCGGGCAGTGGAGGGGTCGACCGAGTGAAGCAGGGGGGTCATTTCGGGGGGGTCATCCGGCAACGAGGGGGGTCGTTTTCGTTCCGGTTTGTGCACGGCCGACACGACCGCTGGTCACCACGCAATGTCGTTCCGTACCACTGCCCGCGTCGTCCGGGCGGTCTCCCACCGCAGATGTATGTCCATTGCCTTCTTTCTACATCGTCGCGCTCATATACCAGCGATATGTAAAAAGGCCTGCACCAATCCACCGTCCGTTGCGCCATTACCAACTTTCAGATGCCAGCCATGTCACCCACGATGACCGAGGGTGGCATTGCTTCCTGGAAGAAAAAGGAGGGTGAACCCTTCTCCACTGGCGATGTGCTACTCGAGATTGTACGCGTCGCGCCTTGTACACCCAGTTCAGTCCACTCACCTGTTCCAGGAAACGGACAAAGCGACAATCGACGTGGAGGCACCGGAAGACGGCGTCCTAGGCAAGATCTTGGTAGGTCTACTGAGACGTAGCCCCGCCTTGCGCGCACCCTTACATCCATTTAGATTCCGGATGGCACTAAGAACGTGTCTGTCGGAAGAGTGATTGCGCTCCTCGCAGAGGAAGGCGACGATATATCCAACCTCGAAGCACCAAAGGAGGATCCAGGACCAGCGCCTGCCCCAAAACGCGAGACGTCTGCTGCTACTCCGCCGCCCGCGTCCCAGACACCTGAGCCTGTCCAGGAGCCAAAGACACACTCCCATCATCCCACTCACTCAAAGCATTTGATGCCATCTGTCATCCGTTTACTCATCGAGGGTGGTATCACCGACGCAGAGGTCATCAAGGGAACTGGTGTTCGTGGCATGTTGACTAAAGGGGATGTTCTTGCATACCTTGGGAGAGCGTCAAATCCCCTCGGTACCTACAAGCCTTCGAAGCAGGAGATCGCGACACCCACAAAGATGGAGGCCCCCGCCAAGGTACGTCTCACTCAATCACTTTGAAAATTTACTTAGACACCATGATTCTTCCAGCCTTTGGACGGCGATGCCATTCGCCTCCTAATTGTATCGGGGCTTGCAACCAAGTTAAAGCCAGCGCCACATGGCAGGTTACTTTCTCCTAGCGTCAAAGACACATATTCATTTGCCTCAACAGCGTCATCAACGCCAGCTTCCTTTGACTCGATCATAGCGGACTACCTTCCACCTGTCCATGAACCGTCCCCATCAACTGTACCTGTCCCACCGACCTCTAAAAATGGCACTGCTGCATATTTGGATGGCTTGTTCTGATCACCTTGCTATTCTTCAGTCGCATTTACACTACCTTAGAATTTCCTGCACCACCCGCTCTCTGCCCTACTACAATTTTCAAGATGAGACCCCCTTCGAAGGCACAGCTATGACGGGCACTGGTCATGCAACTTCCTCATCCAATGGCATGCACTAGAAAGGCACATGAGAATGTATTTCCTGAAGTATCCGCCGTACACACCCTAAACTCTATGAATGAATCCGATGACCCTCCTCCCCTTGCCTTGGGTACGGGGACTAGAAACTGCAAACTAAGTAACCCTTCCGCTTCAATCCTCAAGGAGGTCTTTGTCGAGCTTTGAAGCGCGCGAATAGTGTGTGCGATGTGCGCGAAACGATAACTGTTTGAATCGACGCGCCGTATCGTTTGGTTCGAGTGAGATAAAGGACACAAAAGGGAGAGGCTTACGTGACCGAGACAGGCTGCGAGCATTCGAAAGTCTCCAGTACCTCCCTATCGTTCGGGTAATCCATCTGTATAGCCCAGTGTCAAATAATGTTTCATCCATCGCCGAGGAAAAAGGGAAATATCCCTGGTGAATGATTAAATACGACGAAAGTCTCACACCTCAGTACTCCCGAAATCACCGGAGGCTCTGATACGGAAGAGAGGCTTCAAGGTGTCTGCCGTTCCTGCAGCGCTTCCCTTTCTGTGTGCAGCGCTTTTTGCAACGTCCGCGGCCGGATTGCTGATAAAAGCGATTTTTTCACAGGAAGGATCAAGTTCAGACAACGCGTCCCGAAGCCATGACGAAGACTGATGTGCATGTGGTGGGTGAATCAAAATCAAAAAAATTATTACAAATCAGTTGTGCCTCTTTGCCCCTGAAATGTGCACACGCTAAACAAGAATGATGCTGACCTTGAATATTATCTTCAGCACACTACCTCGTTTCAAGAAATGAACGAGGAATAAATGAAAGGGAAAGGGTATATGCGTATGGTCAGCGATGCAGCTTGCACGAGAGACATTGAACCATTGAACGCTCACGTTTGATCGCCGTCAAAGGGAAGTTCTATATTGGGTTCTGGGTCAAACGTCGTAATTTCACATGTTGTCGTGGGTCCTGAAGAGTCCTCGGCGCTATCAACATGGAGAAAGTGGGTGCGTTCGTCGTTAACTCGGCAGATCAATCCGTGACGGACGGAACCGTGATAAGGTCGGAAATACGGGCATCAGAGGCAGATGGGGACGAGAGGGAGGGATGAAACGCGAGGCAAGACACTTACAGTAATAACGTCAATGGGTAGCCAGGCCCTGCGTACAAAACTCGCATGCTGGTCCTTTTTTCATTCCCTCCCCCAAAAAAGTGCTCCAGTCCAAGGGCTGCACTGGCTTGCCGTGGGTCGTTTGATGGGTCTGCGCGCCCTTTTCCTTTGGTATCACCACGCTCTTCCTCCGATACATCGCCCTCCTTGCGCCATTTCTTGGGCCTGGGGGCGCTCGAATGGGAAACTATGTTCCCCGTGCCGAAAATGCCGAGGCACTCGATAAGCGTGGCAAGCGGTATCTCAAACGTTGTCGAGTCTGCATCACGGTCAGGTGTTTGCAGTGCAGACTGCGAGTTCGCGGGACGAGAGTGGTCGGGCGTATAACACCATTCGTCAAAGTGATCTCGGTAGATGTAAGAAGTTGCTATGGAGGTCCAGTGACGGGGGATAATCAAGTGAATAAGAGCGATAGATGTGGCCATACAGTAGTATGGAGGCTGGTTGTCCGGAGCACGTACCAAGCAAGCAGCGCGCATCTTCCACGGTGACGATCATGCCCAGTGCAGTGTCGGCGGTAAGGGTGACGGATGCACGCTGACCCAAGGGGGTCGGCGAAGGTTCAATTCGAAATTGATACTGGGCATCAATACGCTTCTTAATCGAGCAAGAGACTCACGTTTGCGAAGTTAATGCCCTTTAAGAGCGCCGCAAAGAATCTCACGTCGCGGACGGATGCGGTGAGAACCTGCATAGACGTGGATGTGATCAGGGACGCTCAGGATTGGGCGATGCAAGTCTGTACCGTGTTCGTTTCTCCCGGCTGACTCTGTGAGACAGACAGCTGTGACATGACTGATCACGCCAATGCACTCCGCCATCGGGGCATTCGGAATACGCGAATGTCACATCACGTGAATGTGACAGTCGTAATGATCCCGTCGCATCATTGGAGCTGCTTTGACACGCCGGGCTCTTGCCAGGCCAAACCACTTGCATGGTAACATCGACAAGCCAATCTTGGACAATCTGCTTTGTCCACGTTCAAGCTTAGATGCTTCAGGCCATCTCCGCTATCTCCGAGAGCGTTTCCTAGAACTTCTGGTTCGGGACGAGACGTTGGCTACTTCGACGGAGGGATACATTTTTGTGCCAGTTCAGCCCTGGAGGGCGGCCTTGTGGGAATTAATAGACTCACCAACTGGCAATCAGCGAGCCTTCTCCATCATCCCAACTATTACTTCTCATGCGTTTCACGGTCTCAAACCAGACGCACGACAACCTCCTCTGCCAGTTTGGGAAGAACACGAACGACAAGGTGCTCTTCGTCCCTTCATTCTCCTATAGCCCCCGGTTCTCTCCAGAATGCACATCCCTCTGGTTCTCAAGACGCTCGCCGGACGCGAGCCCTAAAGAACTCACCGCAATCACTGTAAGCCCAAATTCGGTCGCAGTTAAACTTACGATGGCACCCGGGAGAAACTGGCAGCGGGTCATGGTACAAGGCGACTCCCCCTGGGTCATATATCACAACCGGGTGTGGAGCATCATGCACGGGAACTACCCAGGGCTGCGCTAATTTCCATGTTCAACTAGATGTCCCGCAAACATCATGTATTGGTTGTCTTCCCTTATAGAGATACTTCGTGTTTCCTTGCAAACATCCCAAATTCGGTTCCCCTTTCGTCCCTGATGCTTCCGGGTCGGTCTTGTTTGCACTACCTAAGATCGTATACTGATTTAGATATAGGCACGCATGAAACAATGGCGTTCTATGGCTGGCCCATTTCGCAATGCCAGTATAGACCCCTGGATACCCAGTTACACGCAGGGATTCGCGTAATCGACATCCGGCTCTCCATCATAGACAGTCGACTCGTCTCCTATCATGGAATATTTCCCGAAGTTACTCCATTCGCGGATATACTCATCACCCTGCATAATTTTCTTACTTCACCTGCCACAGCGAGTGAAACTGTTGTAGTATCTGTTAAACAAGAAGATTCTGACACAAAACTGTTTTCTCGATTGGTTCTTGAAGAAATCGTGGCGTCACCCGGCGGGCTGCGGATGTGGTTTCTCGAAAACCGAATACCCACCCTCGGTGAAGTCCGTGGCAAGGCCGTCATGTTCAGTCGGTTTGGTGGCGATGGCTGGGAGAACGGTGCTAATGGAATTCACCCGCCGCTTTGGCCGGACAGCGCAAAGGAAGGTTTTCAGTGGGAGTGCGATGGAACCCTGGTCCGGACCCAGGACTGGTGAGTTCACATGTCGACCCGTCTCTCCCCGAACCCAGGTTGTCAACATTACTGCCCTTTGCAATCCACATGATATGTTTGTTGCTTACCCAGAGTGAAATAGGTATGGTATCCCTTCATTTTTTTCCATAACCGAAAAGGCCTCGCTAGCAACGGAAATCCTCATTCCACCGCCTGACTCCCCAATTCCAACTCTTTCAATTACTTTCACGTCAGCCTCGTCCATACCCTTGGCCTTACCTCCTATAATCGCCCGCGGATTTGGGTGGCCGAAGTGGGGCCTTGGGTTTGAAGGCGTGAACGCACGAGTCGGAAAATGGTTGTTAGCCCAACTGAGCTCGGTCGACGCAATTTGCCAACGTAAGTCGGCCACTGATATGTGTGAGCAATGCGGTCTAATATGGAAGGCAGACGATGCGAAGTTGGTAACAC
Organism: Brasilioporus rufonigricans; assembly: GCA_038089195.1. NCBI lineage: Eukaryota > Fungi > Basidiomycota > Agaricomycetes > Boletales > Boletaceae > Brasilioporus > Brasilioporus rufonigricans. The sequence goes on from JBBPKJ010000173.1 coordinate 6,084, forward strand.
TCGCGGATCTGGATCCGCGGATTAGAGGATGGGTGCTGATGGATTATTATGGAGATCCCGTTGACGCAGGTGTCGTTCCTCTACTCGTGGAATGCAATTTTAGAGGGAGGAGCGTAGGAGAAGAGGGGTGGTGAATATTGTTCTCACTCCTTAACATTTGATTCCCTCGGGGAGCCTGTTCCGAATGGTTGCGGACCTAGCACGGTGGATTCCGGTGAACTCAGATTTGGAAATTGGAAAGTGGAGGAACGTGGGGCGAGTACTCTGAGATAAAACGGCGGTTGGACATGTTATTCACTTTTGTTAGCCATCTGAAACAGGGTCCCAGTGGTGTAGTCACTAGTACCACTATGGCTCCAAGTGCTACATCTGGCGACACCGTCTTCATGTAACTTACCGCCATGATGTGGATTTTCTTGATCCCGACGTTCATAAGCCTAGTAGTCTAATGTGCTTTTAGCCTGCCAGGAGCATATTCACCTGTTGTCACTGTCGTCTCAATCTCGCACAGCTCGTTGAGACAGTCTCCCACGGGGCTCGGATTCAGTGACCGGACCTTGTATGTACTACTTTGGACGAAACATGTACTGTATGTATCACGGTGAGGGCTTTGGTCGGACACCACGTGAAGAACGCCTTCGTGGGCGCTGATGCAAACGACGCGATATGAGTACGTCACAGCATCGGCCACGTGTCAAGGGGCCGCTCAGCGGATGGGTCAGACTGAACAAAATAGGACATTGCATGACAATTCACACCTGCCTCGTTGCAACTTCGAACATTCCCGCGTAAGATCGCTCGGCAATCTTCCCGCAGCCCTCAGCCTTGCGCCTTCTGTACGTTTAAATACCAGCCCAACTCGCCAGGCAATGGCCCAATTAACTCTTCCTTCCAATCCCCCTCAATCGGCCTCGACATCTTCTCAGACAGCCTCGGACTCTCACCCTATCGCTGCTCTCTCTCCTGCCGGACACCCTTCAGTTCTCACAGAACAACTCGAGCTAGCCATGGTTGCTGCATCCGAGTCACGCGCCGTCGCAGTATACTGTGCTGCCTCCATTGGCCATCAAAAGGCCTTCCAGCTGGCCGCGCTGTGTAAGTCGTCGATCACTCGCTTGACAGACATCCCTTTCATCATCGCACCTTCATTTTCTTACCATCGCGTGACTCAACAATATGTTCTTTCGTAGCCGTAGCGCACGCGCTCGTAGCAGCAAACCGACCCCTCGTATATGGAGGTGGCAACAGCGGCATCATGGGTGTCGTCTCCGGCGCCGTCGCCAACTTGGAGGGCGGCAGAGTTACAGGAATCATCCCATATGCGATCCACGCTGCTGGCGGCGAGAAGGATAAAGGTGATGGCAAACCTAAATCCAATGCCATCGCCGAGCTGTTGGACGAGAAGCGGAGAGGCAAGGTACGTATCCTGGGATCTTTGGATCCAGGGGTGATGTTATGAATACCCCCAGAATGCTGACCTTCCTCGCACAAATAGGTGGAAACCGTAAGTGTCTTTTCAGGCTCGCTTGCGCTACACATGCAGTGCATGCCATCCTGTGTCCGCGTTGGCGAGTACGTCGTTCGCTAACCCCAACCCACTAGATCGTCGTCAACTCCATGCATGAACGTAAAGTCGAAATGGCAAAGCGTTCAGGTGCCTTCATTGGCCTGCCTGGTGGATTTGGCACATTTGAAGAGGTATGCACCGCTCCACCGTACATCCACTCACATTAACGGAACACTTCTCAATTGGTCAGATCTTAGAGGTCATCACGTGGAACCAGCTTAATATCCATAACAAACGTAAGGCGTGCCTTGATGTCACCCTTTTGGTCACACTCATCTCGCATTTTTACATCCCGCGCAATACTCCCGTCAAATGAACAACAGCTGTTGTCCTCATTAACGTCTTCTCGTATTACAACCCGCTCCGCGACCTCATCCGGAACGGCGTTCGGGAAGGCTTCATCCGGCCCGAGAATGAACAACTCGTTGTGTTTATTGATGGACCAGCCGATCACGCAACGCACGAGACCTTTGATTGGGGCCGGGCTGCAGTGGGGGCGATTGATGCGTGGGAGCACGAAAAGGTGTGCACGCTGCCATTCTACTGGAACAAGGACGAGGACAGTAGCGATATGACGCATGTCGATGAACATGACAACGGCAAGGGCAACGTCGGTGTTCTGGACGAGAAATCGAAGGTGGAGCACATCGAGGCGATCCCTGGGCTAAGTGTCCTGCCTGGCCTGAAGCTTACGCACAGCTTGTTTAAGCGAGTGTGGCATGTGCGTTCTCGGTCAGGGAGGGTATGATTTATCATTTAAACGTACCCAATTTAAGCTGCGTTGATCGTGGCACTCTGGACAACTATACGTGCTCGTTAATAAGCCAGGCGATCTTAACAGACTATTTTACTCAAAATGGAGTATATGTCCTTGTCATTTTGTTTTCACATGCATGTATAAGAAATACGAATATATGGACTTCTATGCTTTATATGCCCGAAAGGTCTTGTAATTCTCGGGTATCAAAGCTAGGCTGGTGGCTTGACGAAGGACGGATCAATCTTACGGGTGGCGTCCATGAAGGTGTCCACCTCTGCCTCTGTGACCTTGGCCTTTCTCTGTGAGATTTATAAGTATCCACGTATCCAAACAAGACGAGGTGGTGCACACCTCTTGGAAGTCTCTAACAATCGTCTGGAGCACCTGAATACATCTAGCCTTCAATTGTCCAGTAAGCAGTCGGCCAGCGCGATAATCCTAACGGAGAAACCGTCGGTTCAGCAACGCGGGCTTGCCCAGGCACGGAAATCAAGCTCACCTCGCCAAGTGTCTTCAACTCTTCATCGTCGTCCAAGAAGAAAGTCAGATACTGATACGCAACGTCCACCTCTGTGTCACCTCCGTACTTTCTATGTTCTTCCACCGTCTCCCGCCCGCCAGAGAAGCCATGTTTATTAATCTTGTTCTTGATCTGGTTCTGGGTATCACTCATGAATATACTCGAATTGGGATCCGAGGCGCTCATCTTCGTCTGGGGTCCTTGGAGGGCGGGAAAGAATCGTGAGTGGATGAGCGCCGGCTTGGGGTACTTGAGTTTTTGGGCGACGTCTCGCGTCAGTCGGAAGTAAGGGTCCTGGTCGATAGCGCATGGGATAAGACAGGGGATGTCGCTCACTTCGCCAAAGATTTGCGGGAAGGAGTTGGAGAACGAAGGCGCAGCTTGGATAGAGCAAAAGTGTATCTTGCCAATATTATCCCTGACGAAACAACGTTTCTAGAGATACTTTGGAAGGGCGAGCGATCTGGACTTACGAGTCGGTAAAGCCGAACGTGGCCTTTGCCTGGTTGTAGGATATCTGACGGGAGATCTTGACAACGTTGTGGTAGAAAGCACCGCCGACAAAGCCGAGGTTACTAAATATGAACGTTTTCTCGAGATTGAACCCAACGGCGATGATGTCTTTTGCGTTGCTTCGAGAGAACTTCTGTACATCTTCTATTTTGAGCTCGTGCTTGAACAAGAATTTTTCGTCGTCTGAGCCACAAAAACGAGTGAGTCCTGGCCCTTGAACGAGAAGGAACACACCTGTTAGTTGAATGACCAGCGGGACGTCAAAGACATCTTGCAACCACCTGTGCTGAGATGAGACAGAGAACAAGACTGCCCTGGGAGACGCACTTTGTAAAAACGAACGGGATCATGTGCCCGATATGCATGCTATCACTACTTGGCCCTCGACCGGTATACAAGAAAAACGGCTTCCCTTGTTCGTACCGATCCAAGATTCGGTCAAACTCCCTAGGGAACCAGATCAAAAAAGTAGATCAACATCGCGCTGACATGCATATCAGACGTCAACGCGACACACCTATGGGAAAAGAACAACCCTCTTCGCAAGACAGGATGTGGCTTGTGTCCCGTGAGTTTCTCGAACCGTTCGAGCAACGCAGCATCGACGCGCCGCGTCCCAAATTGATCAATCAACTTGTCATAGTCGATCGCGAGCTGCTTCCCGTCTGCAGAAACAGTGCCTTGAACGTCCCATGGGGTGACAACCTGTTCGTGCGCAGCAGACGGATCAGCTGGTTTGATCACTGGTGCAGTATTAGGGACACTGGCAACGCCGTCGGGTTGAGGTCTGAAGAGCACGATCAACCAAGTAATGCTGAAGCATAAGGGTGAGGCTCACGAAGAAATTACCGTCCCATTCAGTGCTGTAGCAAGGGAGTCTACATCCGTTGGCGCCGTGTCTGACATCGCGATGCTTTCTGCCTTTGGAAGAGGTGGATGACTGTCACTAGAAGTTGAAGAACTACTAGTCGGACCGAGTCACAATTATCACCAGCTCGTCCCACGTGGTTATCTATAAGTATCTAGATACTTATTTACACGAATCTAATTGGTTGATGCTGAGCGCTGACCTTCCTACGTGTTAGATGTTAGAGCGACTGCTGCTCGCCACCTCGGGCAATGCACGTACTGGCATCTCACCTACCGAGACTTCCGTACTTTCAGCACAGAAGGTCCTGTACCTTATTCAGACCAGTTTCCTATGTTTTCTCTCAGTTTAATATCTAATTCTGTCATCTCGCTAGTGCTGTGTTTCGTGTCATCAGACCCGGTGACGCATGAATGGTGTTGGTCGTGATAATTCTGGTACCATTCGCGACTACCCTCTATACGAACTACACTTGAAAATCTCTTTATGTATGTATGAAACTGTGGGGTTAATAATGATATCATGCTGCAAAAGTCAATTGAGTTGTACGTGTATGTGAATTATTCAATGGAGGGAGGATGGGAAATGTCCGTGCACTACGTTTGCTCCCCGGTCAAGACCCTCAGTACTAGTAAGAACTTTTGGCGAGGCGAGCCACACGCAAGAGACAAAGTAAGCGTCATTGGCGGAAGCGGTGTGGCAACGTCATGGTTTCCTGAATTCACACAGCACCGTGTAAATGGTGTTGAACGCTGTATAAATCTCTTCTCGGACCTATGTATGAAGTATGTCAGCAAAAAGTTCACATCGATAAAACAATATGTAAACGCTTCTCCAGGAGACGTAAACGAAAATGTCAGGTATCAAGCGCTTACCTTTGCCCCGGTCAGAACTATCTTCCCAGACACGAAGATCAGTAACACGACCTTCGGTTTCAGCATACGGTAGATGAGGCCGGGGAAGAGCTGCTCTCACAATCAACAATCACCCAAGCTAGCCAGCCCAATGACACATACCTCAGGCTCGTAGCTGCTGAACTGACCGTGGCTGTACGCAAGACCCTCTAACCTAATCGGGAACTTGACGTCACAGCTGCCGACGATGTTCTGGATCTTGAACTCTGCGAACTTGGCATCGAAGCCAAGTTTCTGTACAATACGAGCATATTTGCGCGACGCCAGCCTCGAGTCATCTTCGCTCTTCGCTCCCGTGACGACCATCTTACCCGAGGCGAAGATGAGGGCTGTGGTCTTGGGTTCACGAATGCGCATGATGACAGCGGCGAAACGCTAATGTGCAAAGGCGCATTGGCGTGCACAAATATGCGAGTTTAATTGGTAATACCAACCTTTGGGTTATACTCTGCATTACGCGCATGCAGAGCGATCGTCTTAAGATCCAGCCGACAATCAAGATTGACCGTCGCGACGATGTTTTGAAGTGTAGGAACAATACCCTCGACAGCAGTGATGTGCTGCTGTTCGAGTGTCAATGGCGCGGGTGTGGCGGGAACGGCGGAAGCAGGTGTTGAAGGGCCAGGGATTGCTGGGGAAGATAAGTTCTTGCTCGTTGTCGTTGTCGCATTAGCAAGCGACGTGGACGTAACAGGAACTGGTCCCGGTCCCGGTGGGGTATGGGACTGCGACAACGGTGATGGCCCAGGCAGAGCGAGACCCGAAGGGCCAGGTAAACTTAAGGCGCTGGGGCCGGGAAGGGCTAGTCCGTTTGATGCCTGCGATGCCTGCTGGGGCTGATAGGGAGCAGCCGACCTCCCAAAGGTGACTTGACGTGCGGGAAGTGCAAAAGACATTTTCTCGAAAATTGAGGTGGAGGTTGGAGCAAAAGGTAGCGTGGGAAAATATGCGTGGGTGAAAACAAGAGCAAGTTGTCGGGCGAGCATCCCCCTTATATATTGCTCCGAGTTCAAACTCCGCTCATGATTACAACAGGACCCTGTTGTCATCGCTTTCTTGTCTGCTTCCACCACCTCAAGCCACCGTATGATCCGTGTGGTTGTCCTTCATTCCTCCTCTTCTTTATTTGGCCCTCCTTTTGTCTTTCAACTCTCCTCCGTTCTTACATTCCCCTTCCAGAGTCTTATGTCGTACTCACCCGACTGAGGCTAGGTCGGGTGGTGCTGCGGATACCGAATATTCTAGAAAGATGCCAAATATATCTTGATATTCTCACGCCCCACATCACTGACGTGTAGAAAGGGCGGGAATCCCTGATTTATTACCTACATCGCCCATTATCCACAGAGATGAACGGTCAGCATGTTTGTAAATTACCATACAACAAACAAGAAAGAGAGCACATTATATACAGACATACCCACACACTGTTTGTACAAACAGAAACTTGAACCTGTTTGAATGGTCATAGAGACAAGTGCAAGAAAGAAGCAGAGCGAGAAACGCAAAGAACGTGATTGCTTTGGAGACCTGTGTCCCGGATCCTAAGCAACGGCATGCTCACCGCCCAAGTAACGGACCACGCTCCTCGTCTTCCAGAAGTACCACAACGAGTGTGAACCTCCTGTACAGCCCCCAGATACCCTTGACCACGCAGAACGCGCTCAGGACAGCAAAGACGAGGGAAGCCCAGTGCACAAAAGGGTCCTGCTGGTGAGCGAAGATACCGAAAAGGGACCACATGATGGCGATAGATGCTGGCAAGTCGCCCTCAACAGAGGTGAAAGCGTAGGCTGCGGCGGTGCCTTCGAGGAAGAAGCTGTACGACAAGGTGTACCACAGGAATGAGCTGCGGCTGGGCATCCGCAGGTGAGGTGACTTACAGAGCGAGGAACACGAATACTTTGGTCCAGACACCAGCAGGTTGGGTGAGCGCATTGACACCGAATGCCTCAAAGGCAGTGAGAACTACCAAAACGGTGGTCCATCCGTGCCAGAGTGAGAAAGGAAGATGCACAAATATTTCGTCACCCGCGTTTGACGGCGCATGGTGCTTCTTGACGATGTAGTAAATATGCTAACCAGAATTTGCAGGTGAATTAGCAACTTCTGATCATGTCCGTAAAACGTGATGTAACCGAAGGATGCACGACATCAAAGACGCCAGCGCCTCGCCCGAAATGAAGAATGGAAGACGGAAAATACGCGAACAGGCAAGCAACTCACCGTTACTGTGCTGCTGACGAAGAGCGCAAAGATAAAGGCCACGATGTAGTGGTGTGTCGCCCAGAAGTTGACGTAAATCGCATTCAGGATACCGAGCAAGGCGAACCGCCACGAGATTCCATCGATGATGACCTTCTTCCCAGCTGCGGTGAACTGGTACACAATGGTTCCGAGAAGGAGCAGGTGAATGAGGGTCCTGTCCAGCGAATGAAAAGGTGGCTGCAGAGGAGGGGTGAACAGACATACCAGATCAAGAAAGCCCAAGGAGCAGGAGTAAGATATGTTTCTTTGCCAGAATAGTAGATATCATGCGGAGCTGCAATGGTGTAAATGTTGGAGCCGAGGAAGGCGAAATACACCAGAATGTTAAGGAGCTAGATAGGGTATACAGTTAAACTGTTAGAGGGAATGACCAAGAGACGGACCTTGAGCAAAATGTTGTCCGTCCAGGAGCCTTCAGCCATAGTGGACACGGTTGTAAATTATGGTGGTGAAGAGGACAGTGGGGGTAGTGGAACAAGAGGGGTGACCGTCTCGTATTCGCTTATGTACCCGCGTTTCGCATGACGGCCCTGACGACATGCCCCAGCCATTTACCAAATCTGGTATCCACCTTCCGGTGATTCGGCTACCACGTTCATAAAAGCTACTAGTCCGACATACGAGGTGCGACCTCTGCTACTCAACCTCTTGCGAATATACCAAATGATCATCAGAATTCCATGAGGGAATAGAATGACAGGAAAAAGTTCATTTTCTGTCCCGTTAGGGAGCATACCGGATACTATGGAAAGCTTGCGTTCAGAGCAACTCCGCCACTTTCGGGTTATGTGGACGAAATCCACTTGCCATGCGTCGCCAGTACGGCGTGCTATGTTAATTGGCAGTAATCGGTAATCACTAGTATTGGAGAGACGTGTGGAATCGCCTACAACTAACGTGAAGTCAAGTGAACCAGATCCGGGTACCCTAAGCCCTTCACATCACGAAAATTGTAGCAGAAATGCTATTCCAAATGGAATTATGGGGAAGAAGTGAAAAAGTGATCTAACCACACAAGGAGCGGAAAACATGCCATATGTAGGGTATTACATTAACTCAAGACATAGAACACCACACGCGCATACATCTAGACGCCAGCGACAATCCTACGAAAGTACCAACAATCAATGTTCGATCCAAGGGGAACAGTTAAGGACTTACTCCTCTGCCTTGTTCAGTGCGGTCACCATGCTCACGACCTCCTTCCTCCTGTTGATCACAAACTCGCTCTCCTTCATCAGTTCGTCTAAGACGTCAGGCTTGTAAAGTTCTTGCAATAACTCGCGTTGCAGATTCTCTTTAGAATGGTTCACGAGTGTGAGGACGATTGCTTTCGGGACCATATCAATCATCTCCCGCTTCACGATGTTGAAATAGGAGTGGATGAGCAGTTCTACGAGAGCATATCGCATGAGCATGGTCTAAGCCTGAAAAGTTCAGCAACATACTGATGACTTCGGTCTCCATGGTCTCTCGCTCGCTTAGCGCCGATTGTGGTCTGATAATCGCAGGTGGCTGAGTGATTCACGTTAACCAAGTCTAACAATCCCGTCATCTTGGACAGCACTTACCGACTCCATGACCGGGCCCGATTTTTTCGGTTGGCCTTTCCTCGCTGTCGAGAAGAATGAACTAAAGAAGCTTGACTCATCTTTCTTAGGGTCAACATCGAGATCACGACCGCCATTGATTTGGCCCGTTGCATGCTTGCCGCCCTTCGAATCGGGTGCGGGCGTAGGGGGCTTATTAACGTTGAGGCGTTCCTGAACTATACCCATGGCCTGCCAAAATGAAGTCAGTCAATGACAAGTGAGTTGAGCTTGGTTCAGCGATAGTTTACCTTATGGCCACCAAGGAAGTCTGGATGTGTTGTATTGACGTAGCATGCTTGCATGCTATAACAAAGTTATAGCCAACTACGACGGAACTGTCTAGATAGTGGAATTGTACGCACGCAACCATATCGGTCACAAGTTTGGTCGTTGGAGTCATAGAGTTCTTGAAAAAGTTCACAACAACGGCGTTGAAACGTTCTCTGAGAGCAGGGAAACGCCGGAATGCTTGCTAAACACGGATACATAGTTAGCCTGTCCTACATCCGAAGACAAGGACGTACGATCTTTTGGAGCAGTTGTCCAAGGATTCGGATAAGCTCATCGTACACCAGTTGACAACACTTCAAACCAGGTTCTTCGAGTCGTTTGATTTGCTGCTTGACAATAACTTCAAAGGCTTGAGTGCCAACAAATAGTGATGGTGTTGACCCCTACGAAACGATTAAATGTCCGACAATCAAGTGATCTGTAGCGGCCACTTACGGAGGAGTTATACAGAATTGTCCGGATGTCACCATCCTTTACATGATCGAAAGGATCAATGCTCCTTACACCATTGTTGAATAACTCGTGGAACACGAAGCTGATGCGAGCGCCACCGCTGAGTTCATTCAAAGACAGGTCATGTGTGTTACCATCAATCACAGTGCGGAATTCGTTCGTAAACTCAGTGATGACGGCAAGAACGACGTTGCCCCCCGAACCGTCACCTAATGGTCCACCAAGGCTTACAAGCTCGGCGTTGTACTTTTGAAGCTGCTGCGTTATACGTGCCTTGATGTCAGGAAGGGTGTTGCGGATGTGTTGCATGAGGATCTGAATGGCCCATCAATATGTGGTATAGTGGGGGTAACAATGGTGAACGAACCATGTTGAGCTTACGGGCAAGGAAGGGAGTCCCGCAATATTGAGACTTGCCCTTGTACGACTGATGCGTCTCAAAGAAATTGCGCTCTGCTTCCAGGGCGGCGGAAATAGACTTTGAGGTGTCAATATCCCGTTGTCCACGGTTCACAACTGGTACATAACCGAGCCTGAGTGGAATGACGCGACCAGCAAGAATGTCAACGACATCTGTCCCTTGGTCCCTGGACATAACCATGAGGTTTCCAGCACAGAAAGTAAGCTGAACAACGTACATCAAGTCAACCTTGGTGAGGACACCAATCGTCCGGGTCCCCTCTGGATCAACCTCACGAGCCAACTTGAGACCATCCGAGTTTGCCAAGTCGGTGTTAGCCGCTGTGACAGCAAGGATGATGCAAGCGGGCCGCGAAATGTACTTTAAAAGCATATCCTTGATTTGCTTTTCGATGTCTTTAGGTTGGTCTCCGACAGGCACCTTTGTCAGACCAGGCAAGTCGACGAGGGTAAGTGTGAGCACGTTGGGCGAGAATATACGCAGGTTGATTGGTTGGGAAGAAATGCCTGCATTACGGCCAGTCTTTGCGTCTGTGTCACGGATAATCTCTGCGCGAATTTTGCCGAAATCATAGAATTTCTCGCCAGGAATATGCAAGAACTCTCCCCACTCAGCTTCGTTGGCTAGCTGGTCAGAACCTGCAAGTTGTGCTTCGGAGAATTTTATGAGATCCTAGAAGCCCAAAGTTTCGTTTTAACCTACAAGAGAGGCCGTTTGATTGTGATGGGGTGGCAGGGCGGTGGATGAGCTGTAGCACGAGCGGCCGCCGTGTCACGATACCAGTACCACGGGGCAAAAAGTCTCGCCCGACGATGTTCTTGAAAAGTGAAAATGATGAACAATTTGACTGGAGCACCGTGGACTGCACTGCATACCTCGAGTACACTACTTTTGCCACTACTTTGGCTACCAAGCACGCAGATTTGCGGAAGGTCAATTTGGGATGCTGATGATCCAACTGTGCTGAACACATCCTGAAGCTTGTTCACTACAGATACGATTTCTTGACCGAAGCCCGTGGACATGGTGAACTGCGTAGACGATGATATGGAGGTAGGAAGACAAGGAGAACGTCTCAGTGGTCTGCGCGCTGCGACAAACACGCGATGCGGGCTGCGTAGCACAGCCACCATCACAACGAGCGAACTGCGACCGGCGAGTATCGGTGTACTACACATTCGTCCGTCCGGTGGGGCGACAATCAACACTGGTCCGATTTTCATGATATTCAGAGGATTGACTTTCCGAAGAAAATTCCAATCTTTTGTTATCTCCACTGCTCTTTATCTTCTTGTCGCTCTACAAAGAAATCGGGTAAGACTACACTCAAATTTAACGCGCACATGAAGTCATTGCCAAGCGACAGTCAAAATCATAAGTGTCGATATCAATATAAAAAATCAACGACAGATGCAGTATAAGCTATTACTGAGCCATCGCTCGATCGCCTCTGGGAACTGGATGACTCTTCATCCCTTGCCACCGAAGGAACTGGCCTTGGATGTACGTCCGGAAGGGCTGAGCAGTGTTTATCAAGGTCTGATGTTTTATTCACTCTCGGGAAGACTCTGTCTTCCACTTCGACCCACTCGCTGTCTCAGATACACCCACGGCAGCGTTCTAGTATTACGCTCGACGTGCTCGGCGTTTATATGCAAAGACTGTCACCATGATCCCTCACCGCGTGCACTCATCCATTCACAAAACAATACTCCAATATTCGTCCTAACGTTAAGCCTTTTCCGACCTTATCGCCCTGGGAATTCACGCGAGAGGTGCTCCCAATCCACGCGTCAGTGTGTTTCTCCTTTTTCTTCGCTCCCTTGTATTTACCTGGGCCAGTATCAGAGCTTCTGAGATTGAAATCACTCTTTGTGGTTCGGCGATGAATCAATTATTGCAGGACGTCCTTTTTGTTGAACACATTCATTTCGAGGGGAGCCCGAAGGAGCCATTACACTGACTCACTCCACTTTCCTCCCAATAACTTCAAAAAATCACGATCAAGCTCAGCCCCTTGATCCAAAGGTCCTGCATAAATGCTCTCGTGCACTCTCCGTGTCTGCCATACAGGATCTTGGTTTATATTTTGTACGTTGCCCGGGTCCTCTAGCCAATATCACCAATTCTCTCCTTGCTAAGTAAATGGACTATCGACGGTTCTCCATCTTATGCCATCTGGTCTGTTGAATTTCTTTCTAGCTCTGTTTTCTAGTGATTGGCGATTACTGTAGCGGAAACGCCTTGATTCGGCATGCTTAGTTCCTCATGCTCTTCGTGGACAAGTGCCGGAATGTGTTCGGAACCTTCAAAATACAACACCTTCTGCCGCGCCGTCATCAAACTGATCTCGAATCTCTAGTTACTCCTCGCCGTCCGCAGGTCGGCTGGTGCGGGTGTTTGCACTCTCCAATTAGATTTGATTGTCGACTGGCGGGTTCTCACACGCGAGATGTGGGATATGGTCGATCCTTCAAGACGGGCGGCTCTGAGGGACTTTGGGATCTCGTCCCGTCGAGTGAGTCCATCCGGCCGGCTGGTAACGCATCGTTTCGGTGATTATAGGCGTAAGTGGCGCTGGACTACTATAACACTGCAGACTTTTCACTTATATACGCATGCTCCTTTTGAACAGACTTCATCAACAGCCCCACACTTATTTTCTTGAACCAACATCTCGAATTCGTATAAATGACACCCTACTGTTTGACCTAATTACAAGAGGGCCTAGAAATACGAGCTCCAGGTGGACAGCGTTGTTCATTTACGACGAGCAGGCTGAGCTAGACTTCCGAAACAGCTTTGATTCCTGTGGTTGCCCTTACTTGTATCCTGATCTCCCCAAGGTAGATGAAAGCGTCGACGTAGGTTGGCACAGGAGTCATTTTCCCTTCGTCCAGTCATCTGTTCATCAGTGTCTCCTAAGTTGATCTGGGGGACTGCATGTACGTTGAGGTACCACTGGTAGGTTTCTGTTCTATTTTACAGGAACTCGCAGCCAGAAACGGCGTCTCGTCTCTTAAGTGTTTGTCTAGTTCGTCAGCAAGTGGTACTCATTCGAGTTTCAAGTCTGCGTTGCAGCGGAACAGATACTATTAGGAAATCGACGTGCCTTTGGCAGTCTCGCGACACGGAAGGAGTGGCGTCCCCTGTACTTCTTTCAGAGGACTACACTGACAACTCTGCATGAAGTGAAATTACCCTCCTTAGCGGTGCGTTTAATAGTTGATGACCACTGGATGCATTCCGAGTCCTGGAATCCGTGGTGATAATAAAATGTGAGTAGAATCTTTATCAATCTCGGCAGGGATCAGTTGACGAAAGCTAGATATTTTCTTGTGATGACTATGCGGCTGCTGATACAAATCATGGGATCAATTGTGATTTATTGCACACGTTTGATGTCATCAAGGCTCTTGGAAGTCGGGTTTTTCACTTTATGAAATCCGTTAGCAAAAACAACGATTTCAAATAAGGATAGCGTGGCGATTTGCTTCGCCCCTCAACACTTTTTGTCGTGGTTACGTGAACTTAGTCCAACGTTTGATTGAGCTTCTGATACGACTGCCAACCCCGCTATCGTTCACTAGATTCGTTGCTTTTATGGCAGAAGCCCCCTGGAGGTAACCATTTCGGAAAAACCAGGTCGCCCCGAGTAAGTGTCCCCCTGTTCCATCTTCTCATCCTCGCTTGGTCATCGGTCGTCACTCACTACCAGGTTGAACCGAGTAAATAATGCTCGGATCAACATCAACGCAATGCAATATGTATCGGATGGATATCCGCGTTTCACTTCCTGTGGACTCAGTATGGACCACGCTTGCGTGCGACAAAAATATTACGACCAGGTTTGGGCCATGGAGAAAAGTTATAGTCCGATCACCAGACTTGCGGACATATAATCATTGGGGGTAAGGTACATACATACGATCCTTGCTTCACCATGTCTTGGCTCTCCCCATAATAAAAGTATGCGGAAGTCACTATATTAACCGACGTTAAGACGGAAGATGTCATTGAAGCTGGCAAAACACATCAATCATATTAGCACGCATCATTGATTACCGAGATACGAACACGTAATAAGTGTTGCCCTCGTTGACCAGCTGGAATACTTGACTGAAGCTAAGAGGATTGGCTTCATCGTCGACCTGTTTTGCATAAGCTGGGCCCAGAATTGAGGCCTAGGTTGGACCAACATACCAACAAGTAACCAGTAACGCTGACGATGAGGGCTCCGGGATGTATGGAGGGTTGGGCGTCGACAGTAGACACGTTGTGTTGAACCTTGGTGAAATGCAATGACTATGGAATGATCAGCACTGATGGAGGACTTCAAAAGAGGATAGTTACCGTGAGCTTCTCGACAATAGCAGGTCCTCCTAATGTCTGGGATTGCTCGAATGTGAGCATTGAGCCCGGACGCTGCACGTTCGTTAGGGCAACCCAAACCACGTTCTTCTCGTTCGATGGACGCACATATAAGGGTGCCAGCAGGGACCGATCGGTGTCAAATGTATTATAGTAAAATTCTGTAAACTGCCTTGCGAGTGAGATTGGGTCCATCGGAACGACTGATGATGTAGAAAGTCGAGGTAAGCTTATGCTGGATCGGTAGAAAGAGTATCAAGCGAGCTTGTTCCTACTACATGACCCAATTCGGACATTATCATCGTGGTTACATCCAACCAGCGCCAAGGCTTGTCACTGGCATTCTTTCCCACTCCTCGCAACCGGTACCGACCTCATATGGGTGGTTTCCCGACTGCCATCTCACTATCAAGTCCACCAATGTCCGACCTACCCCGTCCAACGATACGCAGAAAGAGCTCCGCGCAAAACTTGCTATCTTCCTTCAAGCCTCCAGTCAACGGGCCACCTCCTGGAGGCAGCATCTCCTCCGCTACCGGCGCAGCCTATGCTGCAGCGATCCAAACACCGACTACGGCTGTTGCCCCAGGGAGAGAGTGGGATGGCCAGTCCGTGCACTCTGACACCCTGGTTGCAAATGGCACACCTACCATTGCCCAAGGGACCTCCGTCGAGTATCTTCGAGATCTCATTCAGAAACGAATCGTCACTCTGACCTACATGCGCAATGTACACGAAGGGTACGCCAGTCCTTTTTTGAACGAGTGTTTATGTTGAGTTCATGGTGCAGTCGGAGTCACTGGTTCCATACGATCATGATGTCTCGGAACGAACTCGATAGGGTATTCAATAACGTTGCTATGAAGAAACGGTGCGCACAATAGTTACTTGCCTGCGGGTTTCTTGAACGTCACTCGGCGACTACCTTAGGACGAATCGCTTTGCTATCCTGGCGATGTCTCTTTCTAACCTGCTGGATATCCCCCAAGCGTATGACTATCTTCGCGGCCTGCTCAACACCATGAATGAGTATGACCAAGCCAAAGAAGAACCTGATAAACCCAAATATGTAGGGGATGTCCGTTATACCTTCGTGGCGATGTTCTGACCCCATACCACAGCGGCTATTCCGGCCCAAAGTGGCCAAACGACAAGCTGCAGGTGGTTTTGCTGAGTATACCACAGCATGCTCGGACGGATCAGAGACGTCCTATCTTGTTTCGCCCCATATAGTGCGTCGGACCATACAGTGCATGATTTCCGTTGAATTGACCTCCGACAGCCCTTTCCCTTGGATTATCATGAAACCTTACTATCTCTTCTCGATGTGCTGTCTGAGGTATACAATAAGATCTCTCGTATTCTCGGTCCCTCTGCGTTCTCACATTCTGGTCAACACATGATGGGGCCTCTCGGCCTACTCGCTCCGCACCCAGGGGTGTCATATTTATTCTCCGGTCAAGATGTGACCCCGAAACTCTTGGAAGAGAGTGACGGCAGTTTGTGGGGCATTGCAAATGCTCAAGTTCCCGGCCAGGCTTATGGGACTAGTCTAGGGAGCCCACCCTCAAGTTGGACGGCGGGGCTGGGTGATACCTTGTTAAAAGTAGACGCAAAGTTCAAGGTGAGTCCGATGACAGCTGCTTTGCTGACCCCAATAGTGATGCCCCACAGAAAATAACGTCCATTCTATTGAAAGAACTTGACACGGTTGCACGGAACGGCATCAAGGATGAATTGGCTTCCCTGGATCCCTTACTTCGTGGAGTTGCTGCATCAGAAGACATGCGAGAACAATATGATTTTGAGGGGAATGTATGAATTCTGTACTGTTCGTCGTGGCACTGTACCATCACCGCATCTTATTTTATTACCCTGGACTCGGCTGTTCTTTATGTTGTTGTGTGACGTTCGCGTTCAGTCACAATTCAGATGTCACAGAGCGCGGCTTCTCCAGTTTCTTGGTTAGCGCTGGTATGCCCACGAACAATGTACAAGTACTCCTCGCGCAGGATATACCAGACCCAACTGACTTCTCTGCAACTGACTTGCGTCTCCTAGACGCAAGTTGTCGATGCACGATATGTGGAGAGTTCTTCGACGCACCCATATCACTTGCTTGTGGCCACTGCTTCTGTTCATTGGTGCGCAACAACAAATTTTCTCGGCGTGACAAGGCTGAAAGACGCTCTTTCAGTGCATACGAGAACACCTCGTGAGAGAACCAGAGTGCCCAAGCTGCCGGAAATCTGTTACAGAAGCACATTTCAGGGTAAACCCTGTTCTCGAAGACATTGTTTCGGCTTGGAAAGCAGCACGGTAATTCGTCCCTCTGTTTGCCATTACTTGCTTATCGATGAGCTTCCTCAGGTCGAATGTTCTTCGTCTTTCTCGAGAGGAACGACCAAAAGCTGCTTCTAGGCCGATTTCGATCAATGACCAAACTCCGCGTCGACTGCGGACGCCTGCTCAGAATGGGCGAAAACGCAGGCACATCGAAGTTTCTGACAGTTCAGACTGTGATGTGCGCATAGCAGGGCCTTCGAATCCAACTGAATCGAGTGAGATAGCGGACTCGTCGCCGCTCCAGGCGAAAAGCGCGAGAAAAGTTGCTCGGCGACGGAGAAGTCTGGAGCCATCAAGAGAGGAGGAACTTCAATGTGAGTGCTCATGCTTCTCGACTCCCTGATTCCTTCACCCTCGACCGTTATCCAGTCGATTCATTGGTACAATGTCCTGTATGCGGTGCCTCTGTGGAATTTCAAGTAATCAACGCCCACATGGACGGACCAGAATGCGGCCAGAAAACCCTTTCTAAAGCTGACCACTCGTTGAACTCGGATACAAAGAACGAGTGGTCAAAGCTACTTAGCAGCAAGCCGAAGAAAGGCAAAAACAAGGATAATAGGTGACTGGTGGTCCCCGTTTTTCGAAGTTGAACTCAATTTTGGCTCTGACATGAAGCGATCCAGATGATACAATGGACCGGTTACCGAAGGTTTCGTACGATGTTCTAAAGGATAAGGCCCTAAAAGAACTCTTATCTTCTCAACAACTTCCCCTGAGTGGGGACCGAAACACACGGACTGCCAGACACAGAAGGTGATTGCGTTTCTGAACCATTTTGTTGGGTTTAACCCCCTGGCTAGATGGGTCATGATGTATAACGCAAATCTTGACAAGACGACGTGTCGCAAGACCTTATCGGAGTTACGTGACGAGTTGAAAATGTGGGAAGAGAGCCAGAAGGAATCCAAGTACACAGTCGATGATCTCCCTGTTCATGAAGTGAGTTTGGGATTTGCTTCGCTCAAACTCGACTAATGAGCAAGCTGCCAAGGCTACATATAAAGAACAGTTCAATAAACTTGTCGGGGAGGCGCGTCCTAGGACACTTAATCGTCAAGCGTCGGGGGATAATGGGTAGCCGAAGACAGTCATGAAGAATATTTCTAAGTGATATTGTTAAGTTAGATGACTCCCCCTACATGTCTGTATCATAACGCCACTCTTTCGAGTAGTGAACACGATCAAATGCGAGTTGACGGGTAGTTTTGGTAAGATTTATTCTCCAACATGATGCATATGTCTGCCGGACCATCTCGCTTCCCTGGGTTTAAGCGGAACCGCTGACTTGGGCTTTTAAGCAGGCAATAATGTCATAGATTTACTTTCACTCCAATTTTACCACCACAGCCTGTCATATTGTCTGCCAGGGTCATTCCGAATTGCATTGTCTGACTGGGTCCACTGCCCCCCCACGTAAGCAAGTACCCATCCATTGACCCCAGCTCATTGGGGCGAGTGGACAATTGCTTTGTTTCTTTTGGATCCTACTATGACGCTTTGGCGAGTGGCGAGAGTAGTATATATTCTGCTATCGGGTCAGAAGGATTCATTAGTAACTAAATCATTCCACAGTATGAGCAGGATCTCACAAACACTTTCAGTGAGTACGGCCCATGGTGGAGTGTCTTGAGTTCGCTGACTCTACCTTTATTTAGCTCCTTACTAATTTAAGTTCGTTTTCGGTTGGACCAGACAACACCGCGTCAGAGGTCTGTCGATGTGTATATGACACGTGGGTCAGCTACTCATCTCGGGTGTCAGGATGGCAAAGACGAGACTATTACGGAGCAATTCCTTCCTCGAAGACAGGATGCTGTGTTTGGTGACCAATTTATTTTCCAAACGGCCGCACAGCGACAACGTATCAATGCAAAGCTAGTGCTCCTTGCGCCCTTGCCATGTGATGTGCCACCGTTTGCAAAATCAGTGATCTATTTGTCTAGTTTATCAGGCCCGGTTACAGCCACTGTGGTAAGTTGATATACATCCTGCGCTCCCGCCGGAACAATCAACTGTTGATATGGGAATATCTCTGCTTCAGTATAGACTCCCTGGTGCTGAGAGTCATTTTTTTCGTCTCTACATTTTTGCACGTCAGGCCGACGTGAAAGTGACACTGCCATCGCTATTTCGAGGGGTTGTCAACGTCAAGAACCACGATAGGTTTTGTCCAAGCGGACAGGTCCGTTACTGCCGTGCGTTCCGCGACCGCATGCACTGTGGGCTTATAAGACTGGATTCCTGTGTACTGGAGAACGACGACGAGATAAATATCCACGCGGACGGTAGCATAAAACTACGTCTGATGCCACTGCCGACGGATGATAGTGAGAACATCGGCTCCCGCGTGGGTCGCCACGTGCGTCGGATCTTCGGTACGATGTAGTGTTCGCGTGGTCCTGGCTCGCTTACTGTCGTCTGCCTAACTCTGTACTACAAACTGTTGTCTATGTACTTAGCACTTACTGTTGTTCAATCTTTCAAGTGTAGCTTTTGATGGTAGTCGGCATGGTCACCGGCACGCGACTGAGCTGTTGTCTGGCCTTGCAAAACCGAGCAATCGCCAAAATGTCGGACAACGATCAAACTGGCAGTAAACGGCGTGTTCTTTTAGCTCCGCAATTTGTATGTAAAACAAACGATCTCGCTTCTGTCTGAAGTCGCCGGTCGAACTCCCTTTTGTTCTGAAGCATATGGAGAATACAACACCTGCCTTTTCGGGCATAAGGGGGTAAAGACTAATTCCCAACGTTCGCTTATACAGAAAACACATATAACCCCATGCTTGCCCTGCCTCGACACGTTCTCGAAAGTACATTCCGCATTTTGTTGTTTCTTTGCTCCATCCCTCCTTTTTGCTCGCTTCTTGGAGGGTGCCATGGCAAGCGATTGCTCTGTCACGGAGGTCAGTTGTATTTTACACGTACTGAGCGTTCTGGTTCTGAAGTGATCGACAGAGCACATCCTCCAACGAAGCCCTTGGTATGCTGGTACGTGCCTTTATATCGGTGTGCTCCGCTTGACTAACCACAATCTCACAGCATGTAGGACCCCGTGGCACGCACAAGATTCACTACCGTGCGTCCAGCGACTGGGACTTCATCCTCGAGACGCAAGAAACCATAGACATGTCCCTTGTCATACCACATTATCGCGCCAGACAGCAGCCGGTGGATCACCGCTTGAACATGTTCGTTGCTGCTACGACTGCTCCTGTGAAACTGCAGGTCGTACGTCCTTGATTTCTGTTATTTCTGGCGGAAGCCTCATGGTGGATAACCAGTGTCGACCCGTGCCTCGATGCAAATTTTACCTGGAGGTCCGAGCGAACATGTCCAACGTTACCGTGTGGCTCCCCTCTGACCTCAAGGGTTACATTCGGCACTCAGGCCGGGCGTCCTACTCCGCGGGTTTCGTAAACCGCATTATGGAAAATGTTCGCCTAAATGAAGATACCCTCGACCAGTGGGATACTGATGAGGTTGTCGTCGAAACCAAGGGTACTGTGACATTCCGCATGTGGGATGTGCGCGCTAATGCACCCGAGAACTCCCGCAAGGAGACACTGAAACGAATGTTTAGTGTTTCGAAGAAACCCGAGGGAATGCACCGCGGCATCAACTGGGATTTTTTACTCGATGACTAGATCTCGATTTCTTCTCTTCACTTCGTTCGGCATACCAGGGCATACTCTCATACCTTTTTCGTTCGGTTACTTCGGTCAGAGCAGCAATAGGCTCCTTACGCAGAATATCTATTTATTACCCGACCATTGACTTTACTGACCAGTTCTGTGTAGCCAATCTGAACATGTAGCCATCTTTCAAACACACACTTAGCACCATATATTGTAGCTTTGCTTTCTTCCAACATTCACTGTAGCCCTAGTCATTCACTCGACTGAAACACAACGCAATGATCCACTTGTGACAGTCGGCTGATGAGTCAACGTTTCAGCATGCAGTGCGCTAGGCTAGATGTTTTGGATGAGACATGTAATAACCGCTGAATGGCAACCTGCGCTAGAGTTTCCGCGACAGTTAACGTTGGTGTTTCCGTTTCGACGGCTGCAAACTTAGTGACGTGATATGATACAAGAGATGGGAATGGCATGATACAGTCACGTCGCATCTTGAGGAAGGGTGAAATTTATGTATTTATTTTTTCGGGGTGTCTGTCGTAGGTGCAGTGGAAAGCAGCCAAGGTACATACGCGTCAAAGGGATGTGAGTAAAAAACATGTTGTGTGTTGTTCATCACAGCATGTACATGCAAACATTAAGAGAACGAAACGAAGTACGTACCTTAAAGCGTCGCGAGAGATCTAGTTTGTCACTGAGAGAAATGATTTGCGGTGGTGTCGAACGTTCCTCTGTAATGCAATAGATGTGATCTCCGTGTTCCGTTTCATTTTGTGACTGCTGGACACAGAGGTCCAGTGCACTCCGCATAGTGCGAAGCATCCGTGAATGATTGCCCAATGTACCGATTGCATTCAACGACCTTCGTAATGATTGAAGTTTCATACGAGCCCGAACATCCGATAATAAGCGAACCCACAGCAAATGTACTTCAGGCATCGTGCCCCTTAAGTACTTACTTGGTTGTTACACGCACCCCACCCTGTGCATCGCATCCAGCAATACACGACGACCATGACAAGGATGGTGAACAGTTTTGTCCTGTAACACTCCACATTCCCCGTTGATGTCCAAGCCGTGTTCATAGCACAACACCTGCAACATGCCGCTCAAAACTTAGTTCAGACAAGAATTAAAAACAGCATCACCTTCGTCCACAATATGTAGTGTATCAGTGCATCGCGGGGAAGCTGCGTAAACACAGACAGATCAGACATGATAGATTAAGGAATGCATCGAAAAACAGAAGAGATTCTCTGCAAGGACTTAGTAGGAAAAAAATGAGGTGCGTTACGAACCAGATCAGGCCAAAAATGCAGTCTCGGCCGAGCCGGTTGTTCGCTGCGCAATGCATCGGCAGTACGTACAGTGTTTCCTAGTCCACAAGGCTCCCATAACTGCTTTCTCACACAATGCATGCGCCGCTAAGAAGATGGAAAACAAGCCATCGGAGCAGCTATGTAACATCATCTACCTCCTCGCCAACATGATCGCGCCCAGCGTACAATCCACACAAAACTGAACACCTTCATCTGTAAAAATGGCCGGTGGCTGTAGCAAATTTTCTGATATCCTGCGTACTGAAATACTCACCGAGGATTTGCGGCGCAACAAGGACACCACGTAGATGACTCTGCCCAGCTCTGAGACACGATGAAAAGCATGCTAACATTGCTGAGTCGACGGAATCTTGTTCAATGTGATCCACCGGTTTTTTCGCCCTCGGGCTGTATGTTATGTTATCATCATTTCTTGCAGGTGAGACTGGGTGTTCTAGTTTTGCGTACTTGAGCATCTTGGGACGTCGACTTCGAGACACGGAGACATGCTGGCGGAGAATTGATCAGCATGTCTTTTTTGGTGTTCGCTTACTGCATCCTGACTGGATACCCTATTTTGGTTGAACACAATTGACGACTTTCCCACTGCTCATTTCTCGCATTCTTCACACTCCCAGCGACAACCAATCACCGTAATCTTTTCCTCCAACACCTTTGTCACTATTTTTTTAGCCATTGTACTCATTTTCAGGGCTAGCTGTGAGATTCTCGATATTTAATTTTCACTCCTCATCAGCGTGGGCAACTGAATTGAAGCATGTGATCCCAACGCACGAAACCAACTCAGATGCTCATCTAGTATAAGTTCTTATTCTACTCGCTTTCTACGGGTAAGATTGATATTCCAACACCGATCTTGTCCCATGCCAGGCCTTGCTGTCCGTAGGTCGTCAACGTTCAGAGATCACTTGCGCTAGGATGCGGCCCACATACATGAGCCTACCAGGGAAGCACTTCTCACGCGCAGTGTTGTTCAATTTATCGGAATATTCTGTCGGTATTTGGTTCCGACTGCAAATTCGGCGTTTATGGTGGGAAGACGCTTATGCATTCATTGCATGTGTTTTTGTAGTATATTCCTTACCGCGGAGTGGATGCATCTCAAAGGTGGTGCGTACCAGTCTCTAGATCTTACTACGAGACCGACGGATATACCAACTCACGCAACCAGACTGGACAGTTTATTGGGCGTATGCCCTGGCAATACTGGCATTGACCCGTGTAGTATGGTATATCTCGCGACCACTGTGCTCGTTCATCACCAAGGAATCCATCTTATAGGCTGTTCGCATGAACATACTATTCTCGGTGGCCCGCATTACCCATCCAACACAGCATATGTGCCATGTTGTAACTGTGTTGGCCGCTTCTGTGTTGTTGGCTATTCCTGACGACGATGGGAACGAAAGTATGGTGGTTCACTCATGATTTGAGCTGGTTCAAGTAAACCGAGTTCTATACACACTTCGCGTATCGGTTGCCTAAGCTGACATGTATCTATGTTGTGTAGTGCGTATATACGTCGTTCACCAGGCGTCGAATTGAAGATGTTCTCAGTCGACTGTATCTAAGACACGATCTTCATCTCCTTACTGGTACGGTTGCTGTGGAGCATGATTCTTCCAACCAAGCGAAGAATGATTATTGCAATTTTGTTCCAAGCATCATCATGACGACGGCGTCAATATTTCGTGCAGTAAGTCAGATTTATGAATCTGCTCTCCTCGTCGGAATAGACCGACTTCAACAAGTATGGATTTCGTTGGGAAGTTCGTCAAGTCCTGGTCTCACGCGATGTACGCAGACAGCTTGTTCCAACTATCGCCTGTAACCTATTCGCAATTGCGAGTCTCGTCTACTGTTTCTCGCGGAGGGTATCGAGTATAGACGTCATTGGGTCTGACTCCGAGGATGACGACTATACTACGACACCTGCCAGGACCGAGGCCACGACTCCAGCACTGACCACGATCGACTTCAGTGCTTTATACTGCTTTGGGGTTAGCAACTAACAAGTCGCACCTCTGAAGCAGGCCTGGAGCACTCCATCCTATCTCAGTAATGCTTCCCCCTTGTGCCTCGACGTCTCCGAAAACCGTATTCTTTGGTACAACGTTTGGAGTTTTACTGCAAATGTAACCTAAACATGTGGACGGTGATGTGACTCTGATATGTAGAAATGGAGTAGCGACACCACTACAATCCAAATAACTACACCGCACTGGATGTCTCTACAGTCTCAAGACACTTTTCGAGGGCTTCCAAAAGTGTGGGGTTCTCGAGCGCAGCTGCAACTCGTTCCTTGTCGTTGAGCTGTTTGTTCACTAGATAGAAGGGAAGTTTTGAACAGTCGCCCGTGTTACTTGTAAGGGAAAGCGTACATGCCAGCTCGCTTTGATGGGACCCAGGTTTTACTCGGATATCGACCTTGAACCTCGGTGGGAGACTGCGCAACAGTCTCACTCGGATACACAGCCCTGGAGGACAGCAACGATAAGCCTACACTGATCGTGAGACAGAAAGACTTGAAAATACCGATAAGGGTCGACATGCCACAGTGCGGCACCGTTGGTGTGAATTCAACGACGACGTGGTTTTCTCCAACCTCGATTTGCTCGGCTGATACCACCCGAAGCTGCTCTAAGCTGTTTGGATGCTCGGGATCAGAGATGGACCTTATAAGCTCTAAAGAGAGGGTCAAGCTCATATTTTCCACGATTATTTTGAGTGGGATTACCGAATATCTCATCTCGGTCAATCGGTTCAGCATCAGAAGTGCTCTTGTCCTCGTCGTCATCATCTACCCAGAGAGATTGACCAGCTTCAAATCGTGACTTCCTGGCAGTGTTCCTGGACACATAAATGATCGGGTTTGCATTGAATATTCGGGTATTCATAGTTGTTGACGATGAAACGTGCTATCTCGGAGTCATGTCGGTGCGGAGCGGAGATCTATGCCACATGTCACGCCAGTGTATTCGTCACAGATCACGTGCATTGTGCTGTCAAGTCTGCCATTGCAATATGCATCAATTAGTTGAGCTCTCCTTCAAGTTTGGAATTGTGCCTGGGATCGCAGTGGCAAGTTTGCCTCCAGTTCCAATCGTCCCTGGCTCTGTGGAGCAGTTCTGTAAGATATGCCACCCAAGGTTTGTTGCGCTACCTTCGTGTTCCGTGATTTGCACTTATGCCCGCGCAGCGCAAGCGTACAGAGGCTGACACGGCCGCCGAGGGCTCGACGACACGGTCGACCAAGAAATCGTCCAGAACGAGTAAGAGATTATTCTGCAGGGTCATATATAGTGCTAGGCTAACCGCCTTTACAGCCCGGGAAAAAAATGCTGCGGCCGAAGCGGACACATCGTGCGTGATTTCTGCTGCCCTCTGAATTATGGCGCAGTGAAACTAATTTACCACGCCCGGCTCAGTAACGCCGTAGCGGTCAGTCTTCTCGTCTGTATCACGGGACCCTCGGCGCTCAGTGACGAATGCATGCAGCCGTCGTCCAAGAAAACTAGAGCGAAGGGAAAGACAGGTACCACTGCAACTAATCGATCCAGAAGGACAAAGGCAATGCCACGAGCCTTCGGGTATGTAGGTCACCGTTTGACTGCGCACAGCCGCTGAGCTAATCAGTGTGGTCTAGAATTGATGACGTAAGTTCTTCAGATCGGCTAACTAAATTACTTCCATAGCCAACTTGCCACCGTAACAGGAACTCCTCAACTCTACCACGAGCCAACAGCAGAGCGAGTAAGTCACCTTTGGTCCGTCTAAGCTCCCCATCGCCACTCTTTGGTCACTTTCATATCTACCACATCAACCGGGGTGATCAGGTTCAAGTAACGCCTGATTACCTCCCCACATGCGCCTCTCGTCCTTGTTGTGCTGTGTTTCTAACAATCTCGAGCTTAGTGACGAGTTGGATGTGAATGTGCCCAAGCAAGCTCCAGTGGGTCTTTGTCGCGTGTATCAACGTATTATTGTGTTGAGCCTTTTGTCACAACGTAGTCAACTGTACGGACCAGGGTTGAGTATACGCAACAAGGAGCGCAAGCGCTTTTCAAGAGTTTCGCAGACGATGACAATCCTGATGTCATCGGACCGGGAGGCATGGAGAGGTTATGCATAGAAGCCAGCATACCATTGGAAGGCGCTCAGCCCCTCATCCTAGCGTGGCAATTCAAGACCAAGGAGATGGCCAAAGTTAGTCGTTCTGAGTGGCTCCAGGGAACTGAGGCTCTAAGGTACGTGGTGGAGCTGCTCTACTTTGGCAGTTTCGCTGACCATGCACGTAAGAATTTCGTCATTGCCTGTTTTGGCAACGGCATTGAAGGAGCTGGATGACCTGGTCGTTCATGACAGGGAACCAATTACACCAGTTTCTTCATTGTCTTCCGTTAAGAAGCGCGATAAAGCCGACTCTCTGGAACCGTACAACAGAATCCGCTACTCGCAGTACGCGTCGAATCGAAACGCTGCCTTTACAGAGCTATACCAGTTTTGTTTCACGCTTTCCAAGTCACCGTGAGTAGCTAGCATTCCTCATTGCACGTGCTGACTCCCGTTCCCAGACAAAGCAGGAATTTGGACATAGAGGTGATTAGCTTCTGATTTGCCGTGTTTTAGTTATTCTTATGCGCGGACAGACCGCCGTGGCGCTATGGTCTGTATTATTGGCTCCGCGATATCCGATCATTACTGAATTGATCGAGTTCTTGAACGTGAGCGTGGTCTTCCTTTCTCGAGTCGCCACCCCTGACCCTCAGCAGGAAAATGAGTCCTATAAAGGCGCCAACAAAGATATTTGGAATATGGTGGATATCCTTTAGTGATAATTCAGGGCACCTGGCATTCATCAGAATTTCTAGGTGCATGAGTTCTGCCAGACGATCAACGGGGAACTCAGCAACTACGAAGCCGACGGGGTACGTCATTTCCGGATGCATTCACGATCTCTCCAGACACCTTTCCTAGGCTTGGCCTACTATGCTAGATGATTTTGTTGTGTGGAAGAGAAATAAGATGACACACTCGACGGACAATACATCACCATGATCTAGGACATGCTCTACGTACAATGCCTGCCTAATATCTTGGACTCTAGCACTTCCATTCGTGTACCAGGTCCGTTTAACATCTTGAATGACATCATGTCTGCCTCTCCTGGTTAGGGTGAAGAGGACGGCAATCGAGCTATTCTTTACTCCGTCGTAGCGTACTAGAGAGTGGCAGAGACCGTTTCCGGCTGTCGGGGCGAGAGAGTTGTGCGTCAGAGGCGAAGTATAACAGCCTGAGAGGGAGCTGGCGAGCGGCTTCCTCTGCCCGTCGCCTGCTGTCAAGATCGAAGCGCGATGCCCGCTGGTCGGATCGGCGTGTAGAGATGACTTGATGATGGAGGAGAGGAAGGCCCAGGGACGCACGGACTGCCTCCCATCTGCCGTGGATGCGAATGGGACGAGGAGCATGCGGGTCTGGGCTTAGGTTGTGTTGAACGGGTTCAGGGTGCGTCAGCCAGTTGGAGTGGGATGAGAACAGGATCGAGGGTCGAGGAGACGACATGATCCGCCGAACGAGTCCAGCCGCGAGACAGACGAGAACGAGGAACGCGACGAGTCTAGCGTGTTTGGATTGGTACCCGCGGTGGCCAGCCATGACATGGTTGCTCCAAAATTGTGTGGGTACAGTAGGTACTCGTCAATACTAACACTTCTGGTCACGCATCCTTTCTCGTGCATCTTGTTTCGTCCTAGGGTAATGCACTTTGATAGACAGTGCATGCATGTGCTTCAAGTACAGGATTTACATGATCATCGTCGAATTCGCCAAAACAGGTCCGTCGCACAGGCCCAGCGCCCACTCAGAGATCGTCCACCTCAACGGGTCGTACACCTTGCATCTTCTCCATAGCCTCCTTCAGCTCTGTCTCGGCAAAAACAGCCGCCTCCTTCGCAACCACAAGCTTCTTCTCGAGTTCGTCCGCGCTCATTAGCCTCAGCTTGCCATCCCGCTCGATCATGCCGATACTGTCGAAGCGCTTCAATGTGTTTCCGATGCGGGGCATGAACGCGTGTCGATCCCAACCGTTGTCATTGAATGCAAGGACAGCGCGGACGGCGGCTGTGTTAATGTCGCGATGAAGTTCCTCGAGTTTTGATAGTTGAACTTCCATCCAGCGGGCACGACGTTCAAGGGCCAGCGTCAGCGCGGCGACTTCGTCTTCCTTTCCCGCTGTATCGTCACCAGTGTCATCCAAGAAGTCATCGCCTTTGAGCATGTCCCTGAGGACACCATCGAAAGACGAGCTGTCGTCCCATGTAGTGCGGGGAAGGAGTCGTAATAGATCAGAAATTGTTTGGGTCAATGTCTCAAGGAGCTGTTGAAAGGAAGATACAGCGTTGTCGATGGAACCAGAAGGCATGTTGGTAGCGAACGACCCACCACCAACCGAGAGAGCTGATAGCGCATGGACCAAAGGACCGTACTCCAAAGGCATCTTTGCGGCGGGATTGATCTTTTGCGTGTCAAAGAACGGATGGTTAGGAAGGTCCATAGACGGGTACCTGACGTCGAGTTCATCCAAAACATCTGCAAGCGATGTCCGTTCGATGGGAGATGTCCGATCGACAGATTGCGCCCGAGACGCGCTGGGACTCGGTGATGCGACCTCGCCGCTCTTGCCAGAAGGTATCGCTGGTGCCTCCGAAGCGGCAACGGATGGGGCAGCCGACATTTCATCGGTGGCGACTTCGTTATCTTTGGGGATCCTGATAGGACGAGCGACTGGCTTATTCTTTTTGGGTAGCTTTGAGAGGATGGGAGCCTGGACGACCGGCTCGGGTGCCTTTGGAGGAGCAGGCATTTGCTTTTCGGTGTTCCCCTTCTTCGGCGTCATAGGAGCCTTGGAACTGCCACCTGCTTTCCCCCTCGTCCTTTCCTTCCCCCCCTCCTCGGCTTCTGCGCGTTTTTCTTGTTGTACTTTCGCAATCTTCGCCCTTTCAGCCAATGCTGCCCTCTGCTGAGCGGCCCTCTCCTTCTCCAGCTTCTCTTGCTCAGCTTTCTCCCTCTCCTCCCTCTCCACCTTTTCCTTTTCCTCCCTTATGGCAGCTAACCTTTCCTGCTCCGCCTCTCTCTCCTGAGCAAGACGTGCCTTCTCAGCGGCGCGTGCGGCAGCCTTTTCCTGCGCCGCTTTCTGGCGCTCGAGTGCGCGCTCAGCAGCAGCGGCTTTCTTGGCAGCTTTACGCTCGACTTTTGCTTGTTGCTTACTAGCATCTTCCGGTTTTGACATTTCGATGGCTGGTGCTTGCACCTCGGAAGGGGTCGCTGCGGTTGTGGAATTGTCGGACACCGTACCGAGCGCCGGAAATTCCGTGGAGGATAGGGTAGGCAACGGGGAGGGCGGAACAGAAGCCGGGACTGGGAGTGCATGAAGAAAGCAAGTGTAGTAAAGATTCGTCAGTATCATCATACCAGACGATCAAGAAGTAAAGTGAAGGAGGGATCAGGGATGATGAGCAAGGGGTGGAGGGGATGCACGTGTGTAACAACAGGTTTAGACAAGAGTGTGGAAAGGATCATGAATGTCGGCGTCATCATCACGAGTATGTGCTAATACGTCTCCTGCAGCTTCAGGAATTCATGGCGGCACGACGAGCGGATGATGAGGAAAGAGGGAAGGGGATTCAACAATCACGGTCGTTGATAATATTTCCGCACTGAAAGCACGGCACTCGGTACTCTGACCTGGGACTCCCTCCCCTAAGCAAAGGAAAGACACTCACTATTGATAAGGGGCAATTGAGCCTTTGAGAGCTCCATCTGCGGTTCAACGTTGTTGTTTCCCATATGGATAATAGGAAGGCCCTGATAACCCAATCCAGGTGGGGGTCCATTAGTCACGTGTGGTAACGCATGGTTTATACCAACGGCGGAGGGGCCCGAGGGATAGGTTGTAGTTGGGTTTGTGGAGATTGCTGGGAGGAGCATGGGCGACGCAAATCGGGCAGACATGATCGCTGGGTCATTGAATGGCTGGTTCTGCGCATGCGGATAATGTCGTTGCTGATCTACACCTTAATAAGGAGAAGATCGAGAAGAATAGCCAAACAAAACAAAACACCAGTTAAAATTGCGAAAATAAGAGTACAAAAGAAGAAATCATTAATGTTTGCAATGGCACCTCATACGAAGAGAAGTCTCCTACCAGAAGGACCGTTGGGCATTACACTCGCTCGCTCACGACTGGACTGAATAAACTCGCGAAGTTGTGCCTCGCTAACGATGTTATGGTCGAAAGGTTGGAAGCGCACATGTTGCTGCTGCTGTGGTTGCGACTGCGAATGGGGCTGTGCTCCGGGAACATGCTGCGCCAACGATGAGGTTGTATATCCATGATCAATATGCGAGGATAAATTCCAGTGAGGCTGGGTCGATGACGTAGTCTCACTTGAGAAGAAGGAGTGGTGGCTATCACTCGCGCTAAGAGGAGAGGTGGGGTTGACAGGGGACGACGTAGCAGTGGAACCCTGGCGACCTTGCGCGAATCCAAACCTTGATACTTTTCTTTCTTCATCAGCAAACGGGGACTTTCTGGAAGCTCCTTGAAGGGGTATCATTGGATCCTCACTAGCCTCCCCAAATGGATTAAAGGAACCAACATAGCTGGATCCTCCAACCGACGGGTGCTCGACCGGTGTACCGCGCAGGGAAAGAGAATCGTACATCGAGCGGTTGGGATTGTGTGGGTATGTGAGACTAGGTGGTGTCACGAACGCTCGTGGGTGATGTACATGGGCTGGTGGCTGTGTCGGACGCAAGGCGGGGAACACATCCATAAACCCACCTGTTAGAGGTGTATTGGCTTCGGCCTCGAGATCAGGGAGTGCAATATCCACGTTAAGGTCTTCTCCAGCAAGTTTCGGATCCAAGTTGAAACTGAATCCTCCGAATTCGTTGTCTTCTCCTGATACCATCCTAAGCGTGCGGTCGAGGTCTGGAAAGATGCTGACACTTGGGACGGAAGGTGCATTCTCACGTCGAGACTTGACATCGTCAAGAAGCGCTTGCGCGGCGATGGATATTTGGTAAGTAGACTGCGAAGGATGAATTCCTGGAGGAGAGAGAGGGTCCAACTTGCGAGGTGGAGGAAGACCAGGGGGTCCAGAGAGACCAAGAGGCACATCCAGTATGCTCTGGGGAACTGATGGAGTGGACTGCTCCGATTCAGTCGATCGTGGACGAACTGGGGAAACATCCTGAGAGCCTGAACCAGCATCAGAATCCACTGCCAAAGAGGGAGCGGGAGAAATGGATGGTTGCGGGGCACCAGACTCTTTGGTACGCAATGATTTGACTTCCATCGGGGTGGCAGGTCGCTGAGGTAATGTAATAGCAGCCGGCGTCGGAGGCCGTGATGAGGATGTTAAGGACGGAGTTTTTGTGCCTGTGATAGAGCCACCTTTCCGATCATGATGCGATCGACTTGACGACTTTGTGTCAGTAGCGGTGCCGACATTGCGCGACTGACGCTGACCACTCCGTCTATTTGGCCGTTGAGCGACTGTGACAGAGGACTGCGTAGAAGAGCTGGTCGATGGAAGCTGTGCTGTCTTATAACCCCATGCCGCGGCACGCGGCAAAGCACCTGCGAACCATATGAGACCATGTGCACAGTGAGTTAAATTGCCTTACCATCACCTTCCTTGGCAGTACGCGAGATGCTTTCGGTATCCTTGATCGTATGCTTACTAGAAAGACAGATGAATGACAATCGTGGTCAACTGAAGAATGAAACCCACAGAGTAGTAAGGTCTTCCTTTGTAAAGCAATCCTTCTCGTCTCCCCATTCATGCAGGTTCATGCAGGTGTGGTCTGTACAGGTAACTCCGCGGAGAAATGCCATGCAATATTTCGTCGTTCCATAACTCGCTCGCATGACCTCGCGACCTCCGCCTGGGGAAGGGGCGCCATCAACCGTGGAAATACAGCGAGCTGCATCCTCACGACGGTGGTAGGTGATATAGAGGCCAAGGACGGGTGTACCACCACCCGATGGAGTACGCTTGACCAGCAAGATTTTGGATATCTTGCCATATTGACCAAAGTAGTCATTCGAACGCAGCGTAGGGATAAGCTAAATGGCATTCGATTAAATGACACATCTAAGCTAATGAGTTGCCTACCTCTTCTTTGGCAAAACGAGGACCGATCCCGACCACATATACAACATTGCGTTGAACCACACGAACGTTAGCGAAGTGGCGACGCCCCAATGCCTCGAGCTCTTTACGTTCACGCTCGCGTTGCTTCTTTTGCTGTGTGAGGCGCTTGTGACTGGATGTGCATACGACGATGAGCGAATCAGGGGATCGAAGTCGAGGTAAGGAAAGCGTACTCTTCCTTTGCAATAGCCTTGAATTGGACGGCTTCATCGGTGTACTCTCTTCGACAGGCGGGGCAGCGACCGTTAAGGTTCTGCTTAATGTGATGCCAGCAGAAGCGGCAGATCTGGTGGAGAAGTCACGACGGGAGTTTCATGAAAGTTACGCGATGGTCCATACCTGGTATCCACAGACACATGGTTTGAAATTGAGGTCTGAAATATCCATCTCTTCGAGACAAAGGGGACATTCGGCATCATCCTATGGTGATCGGGAGGACTGAGATGATTGCCTGCGGCACGAATGGGCGTCCAAGAATGACTCACTGCGTCGTCGTCGCTCCAATACGCGTCCTGTACGCCTGCCAGGACATGGGACTTTGACTGATGTGCGGAGAAACCTGCATGGACGACGGGTGCTGGAAGGGATGGATGACCGAGTAGTCTTGTGGAGGACATTGCTGATGTGCGGGACGAGTGCAGCGGTGGATACGACGGACGACGAGGACGAGGCGAAGGGTGTTGGCAAAATGCGAAACGAGGTCAAAGCTACCAACGCGACGCACGAGGCCAACTTCGTCTCCCCTTTCCCACGCCCTCCCATATTTGGTCCTGTTTGTCCTCGGTGGCCA
The DNA here is from genome assembly GCA_038089195.1 of Brasilioporus rufonigricans. Taxonomy (NCBI): domain Eukaryota; kingdom Fungi; phylum Basidiomycota; class Agaricomycetes; order Boletales; family Boletaceae; genus Brasilioporus; species Brasilioporus rufonigricans. Next base: position 38,961 of record JBBPKJ010000173.1, read on the forward strand.
CTGAAAAAAAAAATCGAATTTAATTTATTTCCGGATTTGTGCCGCATCATGCTCGCTCGTCTGCTCGTACGTTGGCCGCGCTCGTCGCCCGTCGCGGTCCATGCGCACGCCAGGCGATTCCGCGCGACGTCCCTGGCATGCGCGCCCCACGCCGCCGCCGTCCTGAAGCCCAGGCCTGCACCCGCTGCGTCCGCAGATGCGCCCCAAGTCGATCAAGGCACCAACCGTGCCCACTTTTCGTCGACGAGGTTCGCCGACGCGCCCATATCAGATAGATCCAAGATGGCCATTCCACACGAGTACGCATACTCCATCCGTCGTTATTCGGCCGGTAGCTGTCGCTGTGCTAACAGCATCCTAGGTACATGAGTGACGTCCAAGGTGGGTTTTTTCTTTCGCGCGGTACGGTGGTGCTCACAGGTGCATGCAGAAGCAACACTCGAGGTATGCAGCCCCAGCAAATTATCGCCATTGTTTACCATTTTATGTTAGTTCGGGCTTTCCGGTGCAGATCTCCTTGTCCAGGCAAAGACAGGAACAGGTACGTGACACGTTCGTCCGCTCTACGGCGCGTGTAAATATTTATCATAGGTAAAACGATGGCTTTTCTGTTGCCCGCCATTGAGCAACTCGCCCAAAAATCTACTCGTGGGGGATCCGTCTCCGTCTTGGTGTTATCTCCAACGAGAGAGCTGGCTATGCAGGTCTGTATCAGATCCTGGTCTAACCTTTCAATGTTTATCTTCATGTCCTCAGATTCAAAAAGAAGCCAACACCCTTGTGAAAAACCACCCTTTCCGGGTCCAAGCCCTTATCGGTGGTACTAGGTATCCTTTACTTTTATGCAATATAGACTTTACTCCTCACGACCCATTCAAAAGTATCGGCATGCAAAAGGAAAGGCTGACCACACGCCGTTGTGACATCCTCGTTGCAACCCCTGGTCGGCTCCTCGACCTTTTGGGGTCGACTAATTTGACCGAAAAATTGCATTCCATCCAGACTGTCGTACTGGATGAGGCCGATCGCCTACTAGATGTCGGATTCAAAGATACCCTGAATTCCATACTCAAGTACCTCCCAGATCGCGACAAAAATCCC
>JBBPKJ010000174.1:0-40009 GCA_038089195.1 Brasilioporus rufonigricans
CGGAGGAGGTGACAGCGGTCACCAAGGTTTTCACAGCGGAGCGCTGGAGGGGACGTGGTTGTGCGGCACGACTCTTACATCGCGTCTGTCAAGAGTGAGTTATCTACCGCTGACTCGTATTCTGGGTGTGCGTTCTGATTCTCTCGTAGCATTCTCTCAACGAAGAAGTGCGTCATACTCTATGTGGGCAACTCGAACGAGTTGACGTCTGCACGCCGTGTGTACCATAACATCGGGTTTCAAGGTCTCGACGAACCGCTGGATCAACAAGTGGTGGAAGGCGTGGAACAATTGCTCGAAATCGGCTTTGAAGGGACTAGGCTCGGATATTGGTGATCGCCCGTTACTACGTAGGTTCTTAGCTTCTTTCCGGCACATCTTCTCGCGAATTGCCTGTTCACCTTTCTCGTTTCTACACATGTTACGTATCTTTATCCATCCCGAGAATTTCAAGACGACGTAGTTACTACGGAGAATGTACATAATATATCAGTCATGTCATCGCAGAGTGCCTTGGTCAGAAACAGCACGTCAAGCTCACGGTTATAGACGATGTACTAATCGCCCCAGTGCAACTGTGGGTTCTCCCACTCACTCAAGGGAACGATGAAAATACATGAGCCCTCTCAAAGTTATCCACGAGTGTAGGAAAATACGTAGAAGTAAATAACATCGAGCGAGACGGCTATTGGGATGTAGACTTTCGAGATGAATGCCACGAACAAAATTAAATTATCAGATATCAAAATGAGGCTAGCAACCACTTATGCTGTTCGCACGTGGTAGGAAAGGTGACGCAGTTGCCGTCAATGATGGTAGGGAATACGGGAAAGCTATCTGTTACGGCGTGACATAGCCATAGACATTAGTATCTGTTTCTGTCAAGAGGAAAGTCTAGTAGTGATGGTGTGGTAACTCGGACGGCTGCCAAACTTTGCGCATTGATAGACGGATTCGCGGGTTAGTATGTAATAGTTTCCCTCGCTTGCACAACCTGGAGATTATATCATCAAGCTACTCTTCCTCCATGTTTCTCCAGTCTTTTCATGGTGAAACCCCAGCCCTCCGTAGAATCGCCATCACAGACTCTTCAGTTCCATGGTACTTGTTCAAGCTCGATTCATTGACATCCTATTCGGTTTCAGCAGGATCCAGCAGAATTCCTAGCCACGCTTCGTCATATGCCACAGCTCACGAAATTATTTACTCGTGATTCTTTTTCTACCGCCGTTGGTTTCCTATCTAGCGCGGCGTTCCGTACATTCCAGAAATTCAACCTACCCATCTGGCTCGCATCTGGCTGGATGCTCCACTCTCGACAGACATTGCATTTCTGTCTAGCGTCGATTTTCCATCGAATGCAAAAGTCTCGCCCGGTTGCTGGCCAGACAATGAGTCTTCCCCTGACGATTACGCCCAGCTAGCTTCACTTATTGCACAAAGATTCAGCACCTCCGAAGATCAAGCACTGTCCGGCCTGCCCATGATATTCGTTCAAGCTGAGTGGTTTGACAACTGTTAGTCTGCATCGTGTTTCTGCAGTGCGCGGTTTCATTGAAACATGGTGTACCTCCTAACCGCGTTCAGGTGTATGCAACATCTCCCGCATATATCTCTAGATCACATCATTTCAAGTGTCACTAGTTGCACGAACGCCATTGCGTTTTTATGATGGCAGGATTGTTCGTTCATAGCAAGCGGCCATCTACGTCGCATCGCATGCACCAACGACACGACTGCCGTTAAAAGATTAACATGAGGTAAGCCTTTTGAGATCAGATGACCAATGAGTATGAGGTCGACATAGGGGGCTGGCAAATTATCACTGGGTGTTCAGTGGGGACACCTCATCGCATCTTTTGATGCAATCCAAGAGAATACCGAAGAACTTTTCTACCTAGAGGACAGTCAGTAACATGATAACACGGTGATCGAAAAGAGAAACCTTGAGCGACTCCAGTACCACGCAATTTTTCCCGTTGGGCCCCCAGGTATCATCGTATGTCCGGAAATTCCATGTATCTACAATGGTCGCCCCCGTGGTATGTTCGCCTCGGGTTTCCACGTCGACGTGGAGGCGTCTACCTTTGAATAGAGTAGGATTTGAGACGTATGCGATTGTGAGTGCGTCATGGAGTGGAGGGCCATCTTGGAACCCAAACACTTCCCGGTACATGTCACCGAAATATGTGACGAGCGAAGACAACATCCTTCGGAGGTTTGTCGCCGGCGATGGGAGTGAGTGGTAGTCGCGCTGGTGGGGCGAGCACAGACACCCATGGATGCCTTGGTTCACGATAGCGGTATGGGTGACGTTGATCGGCAGCATCACTGTCTTGACTGGGTTGTTGACCACTATCTGTGCTGCTTCGGCTGCATAGGGTAGCAGGATGGTCTGGATCACAGTAGTAGATGACGAGAAATCGTATGCTTACGATCGCAAAGGATGTTGTACTCTGGTGATAGGTCATGGCCCACGGGTGAACGAGCACGTTAAAGGTCGGACATCACAGTCGCTCACCTGCTGCAGGTGTGATGTTTCCAAATCCGTTCCCCCCGCCCATGAACACAAACTGTTCCACACCATCCAAAAGCTCTGGATGCGCGGAGATGAACACCGCGATGTTTGTCATTGGGCCACTTGAAACGATGGTCACCTTGCGGCCGGCGCCTCCGTCCCAAGTCTCCTTGACGGCGTTGGTCATGCCCTGCAGCGCAGAGATGGATTCGCCATCGTCACCGCGTGCAAGGCGCGTTTGTACTTCGGGACAATCTGGGGAAGGGAGTCCGACAACGCCGCCGAGCCCATCTTCGCCGTGTATCTCGGGACAGTGCCTCGGGGCGCTTCTTAACAGTGGTTTCGCTGCACCGGGGTACACCTTGATGTGGGCAGGGGCCACGAATACGTGAAGACATCTGGCCGCGTTGATCGCAGTCCAGTGCACTGTGGTGTTTCCGTGAACCTGTTGTCTGGGTCATTGCATCGTGAGGATGGTGCGAGGCAAGTGAGGATACTCACGGTGGATACTCCAAGGAGATCTATGTTACCGAGATGGATCGCCAATAAGATCGCAGTTGCGTCATCGTGGCCCTTGAGACATACGAGTTGGCATGCGAGTCGATACCATTATCGCGGATGTGATGGCATACGGGGTCAACATCCAACCAGAGAGGATGATTTTTCTCCATCGACCTTCTAAGCAGTCGATCAGGCTGTCCTGTATCCCGTTCGTGCGTAATATTCAATAGCTCCAATCTTCGATAACAAGCCTCCGAGTCCAGGCTACGCTAAAGACTGAGAGGTCGATTAAATGGTGAGGCCTGAGGTTAGATGTGGTGTTGACAGTGCTAGTAGAGGCTAAACATGTACATACATAATAGGAACTTGTCTTGTTTATTCTTCTTCTGCTTCACTGCTCCAAGTTGCACAGTGGGTACCGTCCTTATCAGGAAGGCACCATTTACGCAGGAAGCGATCTATCACCTGCGTCTTGACTCTCGACACGAGAAGATCAAGGGTGAAAAGGATGGTCTGAAAGTTTGGGGGGTCAGTAGAGGCATGTAATCCCAGTAAGCTGATCAATTCCTCTAAGCTGTTGGATTGAAAGACCATAACCATATTCAGATACATGACGAATGGGTTGATCATCTCCTCCGAGTCTGACCAAGTTTTCTTGACGTACGAGACAACAGGTGACCAAAAGGCAATTAGTAAATAGCTACTAACTGTCAGAGTAACCAACCTAATACGACAAGTGTAAGAATACCAGTCGAGTAGGTACGAGACTAGAAGAAAGACGAAGGCATAGGGCATAAGCTGACAATGCACGGTGTCTGAAAAAAGCGAATCCAACGAATTTAGGTAGAGTATAGTAGTTATAACTACAATGACGGCAGGTTGTTCTCAACACGAAAGCCTGTCCGAAGCGCCAAGTTACAGTTATAGGCGCCAGTTCAACCGTCCTCTGGTGAACCAAATTCAGAACCCTCTATTTCGGTCCCACGGTTTCCAGACTGTTTCAAGATAGAATAAGTCCCCTCCGACGAGGATTCACGGTGGCCGGACTCACTGAAGTTAGAATAAGGCCCTTCTGACTTCGGGTAGTTGTGGTAAGGTCGGTGACACTTGTCGACTACATAGAAGCGACCACCCTCCCACCTCCCAACCACATCCACGGTGTAACCTTTTGCTACAAAACAATCAACCATAGTGAGTTGACCTCGAGACTCTTTGCGGCTAGAGAGAGCGTCATAAAGGGGTTGAATATCAGCAGGGAGCGGAGTGTCTTCCCCTAGTGGTATATAAAAAGCGATACCACACAGCTCCAACACCTCCAATTTAGGTATAAGAACTCCACCTGAGCCTCGAGCAATGCATTCGCCTTGGTTCTCCGTGTAGCCGTGAGAGGCGGGAGAGAGTAGAGAAGCCAAGTCTGGCATGATACCCTGGCTTAGTTTGAGGTACTGGATGCCTTGAAGGTGTCCCAATATCTTGCCCCAGAATATCGATGAAGGAGAGGGTACGATGACATGAAGACTCTGAACACTTGTCAAGGGTAGTGAGCAACAGACATGGCCCATGACATAATCCCTGTTGTCCCAGTAGTCGTTGGAAAACATTGATGGGGCAAAATGAATGGCGATCTGCAGAGGGACATTGCAACCCCACTCCACGTATGGTAGGAAATCGGGAGAATCACAGGCATGTTCTGATGTGTTGAAAGTGAGTGTCACCACTTCCCACCAGAACTTGATGGCCAATGTGCGAGTTATTGGTGCCTGATCATCGGATGTGTTGATTCTTTGTGCGAGAAATGAAGAGAGCAAGGCATAGTCATCAAAGGAGGAACCACGTTCGAAATTACACCCCAGTCTGACTTCCGTTTTCAACGGGACGTTTACGCAATGTAGCAACGCGATGACTGTCGAAAGCGGAGCAGTGATCCAAAGGCGAGAAAGATGGGGTAAATCGATCTTCTGGTGGGTGTTGAACACTGCACTAGAAAGAAAACTAACGGCACTAGGGAGGGCATCTTGGAGGTATAGACGTGTGAGATCTTGCATATGCCTGAGCGTGGCTAGGAAGTCCACCATGTTTTTCTGAAACTCAACAGGGATTTGGCGTAGGCTAAGAGTTGTCAAACTGCTCAGTTGGAGTGAATGCCATGGCGGTGAACAAGATAGGAGCTCAAGAGTACGGAGGGCTGGTATCACTCCGTCAAAGAGTACAGAGGGCCACTCCCACTCCGGCTGTTGGATATGCGCTGATATCACCAGGTTTTGCAGACGAGGTACGTGCGAGGAGAGTATGGAAAAAACCTGAGGGGTATTCGGGCCGGACCCGGACGAAAGGTGAAGACGGAATTCTTGGATGCGCTCCACATGGTTCATTACTTGCTGCATAAAGTGGGACCACGTATGTGTTACAAGCGAATCGTTCGCAAACACGACAAGTTTCAATGGTGCCCGCTTCGATCTAGACAACAACTCCTCTGTCCAGCGTGGCGATGTGACAAAAAGGTAGGTCCAGAGGGATGGGCAATTCAAGGCGACATTGCGCCAGTGACTGCAAACATACGAAATGTTGACCCAACTGGGCGCAGTCGTGGTGAGACAGCCACTGTCCACGTCGTAATGGTCGCGAGCGAGATAGATGAATATGACTTGGAAAGTCTCGATTGGAAGGCGGGAAATGAAGGTGAAAGATTTCCTTTGTGTATATGATTGTGATATGTATCTGAGGATCTTTTTATCCACTTGGGCTACCGCCATGCCAGTCGTCATGTTATATCTTGGCAGACTCCGAGTCGGAGGCCGAATGCAAGTCGATTACGTTCACCGCAGGCAGTTTTCGCAAGCCAGGAAAGAGTGCAATACTATGAATAGGATAAGCAGCCGCATCGTTGTGATTTCTGCGACGTACGAAGTCCAGATGTTCTGTTCAATTGGGGATCCTGTGTTCCAGCGCAACCGTCAGTATGTACGATATCGTCAAAGTTCCCGACCCAGTACCCTTTGACCCTAACATGCACAAATACAATATGACGTCGACTCCGTGTCTACTTCGTGCTTCATTTGTTGGTAGACGATCCGTGACATTTGTCGAGGTATTCGCAATGTTACCTTGTATTCCGTTCATGCACCTAGCGTGCCTCAATGGTTCTAACTTGGCTCCAATTTCACCTAAAATGTCAAATCCATATGTTGATAGGTGACAGCTCAACTGCCCTCTATCAAATTCAGAATCCTCCATCTCAAACTCGTGGTCACCGGACTCGTCCGAGCTAGAGTAAGATCTCACTAACGTCTACTACATCATTGATGGAAACGTCCTCCAAATCATATCCACAGTATAACTATACAAGGAAGACTGTCCGTATGCCAGAGTCGACATCTGAAAATCTACACCGCTACCAACTTGACCCTCTTGTATCCCTACCATATTACTAGTACAATACTACCAGGTGATTCAACCATCTGCGAACAGTGAATCAGAATCGGACCTGTCCCACTTGCGTGGTCGACTACCCTCTTCGACTACATGGAAGTGACCATCCCCCCACTTTTCAAGTTTGTGTCATATTCGTCCCCGTCTACGTAATATTGGACCATTCTGAGTTGACCTTGGCTCTGTTTGCGGCTTGAGAGAGCGTCACAAAGAGATTGAACAGAGGCCGAAGGTAGCATATCCCTTTCCAGAGGCCGAAAAATGATTTCGTACAGGTCTAGCTCCTCCAATGCAGGTATGAGTACCTGCCCCAGACCCCGATCAGCGTATTCATCCTCGCTCTCCATGTAATCATGAGGTATGAAAGAGAGGATGGGTGCCAAGTCGGGCATGTAGCCCCCACTAAGCTTGAGGTGCCGTAGATCCTGAAATCGCCCCAACACCTTGCTCCAAAGCGCGGAGGAGAATGGAAGAGTGATGACGTGAAGCCTCTGAATATTCGGCAGATGCACAGAGCAACAGATATCGCCAACAATGCGATTCCTATCACTCATCATCATTGGTTGGCGAACAAAAAGGATGACTTGGAGAGGAACGTTACAGCCCCACCCCTCAGAAAGGGTAGGATCGTGTATCGATGTACTGAAAGTGAGTGTTGCCCTGCCGTGCATGAACTTGATGACCAATGAACGGATCGTTGGACTGGACAAGGCCCTATCTTCGGACACGTTAAATCTTTGTGCGAGAAGCGAAGAGAGTAGAGCATAATCGTCAAGGCAGAAATCATATTCAAAGTGACATACTAGCCTGAGTTCCGTTTTCAATGGGATGTTTATACAAGACAGCAGTGCGACAGCTGCAGAAACTGGAGCAACAATCGAAAGACGAGAGAGATGGGGTAAATGGATTTTCTGGAAGGTATGTGGCGCTCGAAAGTGCATCAACAAGGTACAGATATGTGAGATCTTGCATACATCCGAGCGTTGCTAGCAGGTCCACCATGTTTTGCTGGAACGAAGTAGGAACATGCCATAAACTGAGAGCCGTCAGGCGGGTGATATCGAACGAATACCATGGGATTGGGCAATGTGTGAGGTCGAGCGTACGGAGGGCTGGAGTGTTTCCACCAAAGAGTACTGGTGACTCGGAGGACCACTCCCACCCTGGACGGGTGTACTCCGCCGAGATTATCAAGTTTTGCAGGTGAGGAGCATGCGAGGAGCATTTGGAGAGAATGGAAGTAAGGGGCTCGTCGCTGCGCGTTCTCGGAAGGTAAAGGCAACACTCTTCGATGCGTTCCACATGATCCATTACTTGTTCCACGAAGCGCGACTCCAGAGATGCGTCCAAACAATCGATACTCACGTGTAGCTTCAACGGTGCCTGCTTCGATCGAGCTAACAGCTCCTCCGTCCAGCGTGATGACATGAGAAAAAGGTAGGTCCAGAGAGTCGAGCAATTGAGTGCAACATTACGCCAATGCTTGCAAACGTACGAAACGTTGACCCAACTAGGCGTAGTCCGGAAGAACTGGCCGCGGTTGTCCCTATGATGGTCGCGAACACAATGGATGAATATGGTTTCAAGGGTTTCGGTGGGAAGGCGACGAATGAAACAAATGCGGTCGTTTTGGATGTAGAAGTTGGGCAATATCGACTTTTGTCTGATAGTCTCTTCATCCGTGCATTTTGTAGTCATGTCTGTCCTGTGCTAGTGGCGCAGAAGGGCCGTAAAGCCAATAACGAACGTGAACAACCTACAGGAACAAGAAGTGACATGGGCATCCTATCACGATAACCATACGACGACGTACAGAGTTCAGATGCCTCGTGATGCGGCGTGTGGACGAACGAAGTAGCGAAACGCCCCAGTACAAGAGACTCAGGCTGAACCTCAGAATGGGATCAGCTTCGCGTTGCAGCGATTGTCTGACGACTTGACATAGAATTCGGTACCTTGTGAGGGATACCGATGATCGATGAGCGCTGAGCCATACTTACCTGACTTGTTTGTATCGTCCGTGAGATCAAACTGAGACAACCGTGACTGGTAACCTTGTGCATTCTCTCATGTCCACTTTACCGTCAACCATTAACAATGAAGAGGAAATACAAGCCCCACAACGCCCGCCTTCTCCTCCATTCCACGTCACCTTTGCCGCAAGAGGTCTTCATGTATGCCGACTGTCCCAGATCAAATCTCGTGCGTGTCCTACTCCGCTTCGTTACAGGCACAAAACTTCCCCGCACACAAACCACGCGATCTTCGAATACCGTCTGCACAGGCGATGACTCATGTTGCGTGGAGCTGTGATGGTAAACGCCTCGCCGCTGTTGGCATCGACAAGGTCACAAGAGTGTGGGCTCCAGAAACAAGCGTCAGTTTACGCATGTCGCAATACGTAGACTACTTAACTCATGACAAGCCTAGATGGAGTACAGAGCCGCGACACACTTTTCCGGTGGACATTCCGACGATGTAGACCACGTATCGTGGAATCCAACCCACCCTGAGTTGTTCTGCACGTCCGGTCAGAAGGATAGGCGAATCGTCTTCTGGGATGCGCGACGTAAGAAATCAATCTATCCTAGTCCTCCCGCTGACAATTTGTTTCAAGAAAGTCGCCACGTACAACAGATCCAATTAAAAGTATCACCGGTACAGACCAACTACGCGCCTGACGGGAAATCCTTGTTATATACATCTGCTGGACATCAGCTTTTCTTCTTGACGTACGGAAAAGACAACGAATCCTCCAAAGACACGTGGCAGATCTCGGATAAAGATGGAGTAAGCGTTATCTGCGCGTGTAAAATCTTCATCTTTCACAACCTGACCACCAGAGTATTGTTGCGTCAACCGCTATGTTCAACCATCTCGGAGATGGTATTATCTTGACGCATCACTCTGAGCATACTCTCCGAATCATGGACTATCCTTCATTGGCACTACGAGAAAGTCCAGCCGCCCACGTAGGTGGTTGCGTTGCGGTGGCTCTTGATCCGCGGGGAAGGTTAACATATCCCATTCCGCGTTTCAATGCAAATAGGAAAGCTAAGCTTGGTTCACAGGTATCTCGCTTCCGGCGGGTACGACTCGATCGTCAACATGTTTGACTTGAACGAGTGGATTTGTGCACGGACGATAGCATCCTGCGAGTGCGTGACTGAGAGTATCCCGCTTGGACCAGAACTAGACTTCTCTTCTCAGAAATGCCATCAATGCCCTTAGTTTTGCGTTTGACGGTGAATATCTGGCCATCGCCAGCACCGGATCATACATTGATATCGTACGTGATTTCCAATACCTGTGCTGACTTAGTTTGATCCCGCAACTTTGGTATCTAGTGTGCAACAGAGACGACTATCCCACTGCATCGCGTGCCGGCCCTAGCCCCGTCACCGACGGTTACCTGGCACCCTTCGAAATATGTGTTTGCATACTGTGGCCAGACGAAGCAGAGAGAAGGCAGCCCTCCTCCAGTTGCTGTAATCAGTCTATTCGGAGGTGGTATATGATGTTTCTTGGTTACGAGCTGGTGCACCTCCCTTCAAACTGAGGAGTGCCTTCTCAAGATCGATCCAACGAGAGCCCATACAATTACTGTATCCAATCGAGCCCGTTTGTTAGTTTGCCTGAAGCTATTACATGACACAAGCAATGAAACAAAAACTAACATACACGCTATGAAGACATCCCAACTGATCCTACTGCAAGATAAGTCCTCGTCAAAAACACCCGCTTCCTCATATCAGTGAACGATCAATGTTCTTGGACTATGCAAGTCGAAGAGTTCTATGAAACGAGGCTGTGCTACGATGCGCTCCTCCGTATGGACCCTATGAAACTGTCCATTCGGAAGGACAACCAAGAGCTGTGCGACGAACGGCTCTCGCAAGCGTTTCGCCACTACGGCAAGGTAGTCGTCGTTCTTCACCGTCCACGGATTGTAGTCATCGTTTTGGGACTCATCTGGTTCCGCGGTCTTGCGTGGCTGCCTCGGGATCAACCGAAGCGCGTTATCCCAGACGCGCCCGATCGAAAGCGTGCGCGCGGCAAAATGCCCGTCTGGGAACTTGTAGGTCGTGACGACGGTCATCGGGTCAAGGCCTTGCGCTTTCACGTGGTACATGTATACCCATCGCTTCTGGACCTCAGTGGAAGTAACGAGTTCCACAGATTTGACTTGGTATACGAACGTGCGCAAGTTCATCTTGCCGTTTGCGATGAAGTGGCCGAGAGGAGGGTCGTCGAGCAGGGTCTCTGCGACTCGCAGCAACGCGGCCGAGACTTTGTGAGTGAATTCGCTCACGCTCTCGACGATCCCGGAGAGCCCGCTTGTAGTTTGATAGGGAGAAGGACGCCAAGCAGGCTGGTGGAAACAGGACGGGGATCGAGCGAGGTAGGAGTTGAGGCAGGATGGTTTTCCCACCCAGTCAAAGATGGATGTGTTGTCAGTGTTCTTCATGATCTCGTCTTGGAGACGGATGAACGATCTCTCTCCCTCTCCGTACAGGACTGGAAGACGCAAATCGAGGATTCCCAGGAGGCAGTAAGCCATGTCCTCGATTTTGGTCGTCTTCCGCGTCGCCATCCATCGCAATTTCTCTCTCACATCATCCAACCCAGGAGTGAAATCGACGAGGTACGCTTTATCGATGCCCAGGATGTCTTCCAGGCACTGGATGAACTCTGGGACGCATTTATAGTTCAGTTGGGTAGCATCTCCAGCAGGTGATGCAAGGTAAGGCATCCAGTTACCCATGTAGAACTCTATCGCGGTAGGTGCGATCAGTTCCTGGAGTGTCCAACCCCGCGTGAACCACCGGCTTCGCTTGAGCGCTTCTGGGATAGCTTGGAGAACGTCCATGAGAAAGGCGATGGTGAGTGCTGAATTCCGGTACCACTTGAACATAGAATTGATGGACTCCTGTAGTTCGGCGCTGCTGGTTTTGTCTATACAGCAAGTATCACTCCAGCACCAGCGGAAGCCCCGTTGCTTGGCTACACGACAAAAGTTTTGTAACTTGAGGATCCCAGGTGAAGAAGGCGACATCTCGAGGATGTTCGCGATCAACTTGACGTCTCCGTACAAAGGCTCTTCTTCACCCCACACGTGAGACAGCATGACGTACGCAAAGTATTTGCGTATAACGTCCTCTGCCTTTTCTGCGAGATCTTCTGACGTAAGCGACTTGTCAGATACGAGCGCTTGGCACTCGGGTGAACGTTTGAAGTCACGAAGAAGGTCCCCGCCCGAGGAGAAAGTACCCGTGTTCAGATTGATGAAACGTAGAGGCATGCCCGAAAGCACTTTTTGCGCTATGTCATCTACGACCTGCGCTGGCGCAACCTTTTCTTCGGGTGCGGGGCTCTGGGGTCCCTGGACGTGTCTCGTCAGCTTGTCGTCAGAATTGTGACCAGACGTCCACTTACTATGGGGATGCGCTCTTTCTGACCATTTCGAAAACTTGTCAATTTCTTCAGCGTTGGGACCAAGGGAAGTAATGTCATGTCGTATGGTAAATGGGAGGGAACCAGGAAGACTTTAGGACGCTCGTTGGAGTTATTATGAGCTAAACCATCCTGTGGCGGCACAGCAGCCAGCAGTGAGGCACGACGTGAACGATGACAATAAATCCTGTCACGGCGACTCCGATTCACCGATCAAGATGGGCGTAAGTACTATCCTCCCTTGTTACGTCCAACCCACCAAGTACGACCGTGATGTTATGTACACACTCACCAGCTGTTTGCTTGGAAGACCTGAAACAGGAAACGAACGTGTGAGCCCGAGACTCGACACTACTCGGTGATTTGCATCGCGTCGCAGCAGGTTCACAACATGTCGCCAGTCCGTGGTTTGTGGGACTAAAAGGGAAATCGGGAAACGTAAGACGTCATTCCATATGAAGACCGTCCCGGAAGCATGCAGAGAATATCCCACGGCCACAGGTTTGTGCCCTCACATTTCAGAATGGAGATACAGGGACCATCACCAGTTACCCATTATGTATGAGGCGATGTTGGCTCAGGTCCCGCCCATCAGGTTCAAGATAGAAATCCCGTCAGAAACACAGAAAAAGCAGCAATTATGCTACGCTTCTCGTTTTTGGGTGGATTCTGCACATGAAGCCCTTTCATGAATTCCCTTTTTCTGGTGCAAATATTTCAATTATGGAGGAAGTCGCGTGAAAACAGTAACTGTCGCGTTGAGAGAGGAAAAAAAACTAAGAGGGACGGCGTCTCTGAAAGTAGGCGCCCATCAATGGCGAGATCTCATGACACAAGGGCAGCATACAATTGGAGGCTCACAATATGGCTATTTCCTCTTAGGTTCAGGGACGGGAGATATAAACCCCACACTAAAAAAAAGTACATTAAGCGATCCAGGCAAAGGCGAAACCTCACCCAATCACGATGCCCGTGCTCGATAGACCTCTCGAGCATTCCAAATTCACTCTCGATTCATCTGGAGTAGCCGGCTTCTTTGGTGGCGAAGAGGCAATTTCAGCCATGGCTACTGTTCATTTGTTCAAGGGTCGAAAGTGGCTTGGCTGGTATAACTCACCGGGAAGTTACACCATCGCAAAACGGTTTGGCCAAATCGCGGCTTCACGTTTCTGGGATGGACTATTCCCAGGCCCGAACGAGACGCCAGCAATCTCGTTTGGGCTCGACGGAAAGTCAGGACCAAGATATGTCGCGACACTTTCTGGGACAGAGATGCAGACCGGCCACTTGGGGTACCTCACGCTAGAGAAAGCCAAAGAGGAGAAGGGGTTGATACGGATTGATGGAAGAGAAACCGCTCCAAGCAAGGTCGCATTTCTGGAGCTAAAGGATGTCAAGTATAATGGGACGGTTCCCATCAGAAACATAGACAACATACTTGTCGCGACCATTCCTATCCTAACCAGCCTCGCGGCCTGCATTGTTTGTGCTTTGGTTGCGGATTGGTTCTCCTTCTCGATGATCCTACTCGGCATCATCTCCAGTGGGGTCGCTTGTTTCGTGATTGGCTCTGGAGAACTCACCCTCGACACCGTCAAGCAGCCAGCACCAGGCGCGCCACCGGGCGACGGGATGCTTATAGGAGATGACACCGTGATTGTAGTGAAAGGGGATGAAAAGGATGTCAATGCGATCACCAAAGGGAAATTTCAGCTGAGGATAAGCGGGGAGCCCACATACAATTGCATCGGCTGGTGTTCTCTACTACTCCTCGTTCAATTCTTGCTGCAGTTGCTCCTGATTCCTCAAGGATCGCTCTTTGGCCAAATCATGTTCCTCGGGACGCTCGGCGTATCTTGGGGCTACAACTCATATCTCTCTTCGCTGGAGGAAGAAAAGATCCAGGCAAAGGTCCTTTTCAGAAGGCTCGGGAAACCGAACATGCGTAAATTCCGTCTTGGGACCAGGACCACGATGGCGGTCTTTTGCTGTCTTCTCGTCTGCGATGGGATGGAGAGTCCGTACGGTGGCATAAATCCGGGAAAGATCCTACTGGATTTCATCCCTAATAACACGCAGGTGTGGCAGCGGTGGAGGAACAAGGTTGTTTTACAGATGAAGGATGGAAAGTCGTCCTCGGAATCGCTGACATACCTGGAACTCGATGAGGGTGACCATTCACGTCTTGGAGAGGGCGATATCAAACTCCTCACCACTCTGCTTAGCGATGCGAAGTCTGCGTTCCAGGGCTATCACAAGTATTTTGTGTCCCCTTGACTAGAATAATGTTAAATCGCCTCAAACTTGATGTTCATTGATACGATACCCTCGTGATTGAACTTTGACGACTTTTATGCTGGTCTCTTGTTGACGTCACGTATTTCAAATTCCCCCGAATCCGAAAATGATTACCCTCCTACAATGTAACATAAATGTTCCTTAGGTACTCTAGTTTGCTTGCCATGTGGGTCTGTAACTTGCACACCCAGTCGACGATGCGAGAACCCCAAGCGCGTTGTCGAGCTCCGGGTCGTAACGTTACATGTTAGACTGAAAGGCCCCAGAATCGTGCACCGCCAGTGGCCACACTTTCTCGTTGACCAGCCCCGGGCCCGTAGCAAGTCGGACACCGCCGACGAAAATGTTCAAAGCACCGCTGTGCGGGAATGGCAACTCAGAAGCAACTCGGGGCGTGATCCGCTGATCCGGGGCTCGTCTTCCCCGAAATTTCAACCAGAAAACTCGAACTCTCTTCCTGTCATATTTCATCGTCATCTCATTCAGTATTTGTAATTAGTAGTTACGAGAATGTCATGCCCTCCGCGAGAGGGTGCCCGCTAGGTATAAAGCCATGTCCTGAAATTAAGATCGGATCCAAGGGCGTGTATCTCAGAAGCCCCCACTCCTCCTTAAACCTCTACGAAAATCTACTACTTGTTCGCCAGCAGGTTTGCGTTGACCTTGCTCCACAGCAATTCGTACTCCTGCGGAGGGCGATACGACACCGAGGGGATGGCAATAAAATATATACTAACAAACGCCACGCACGGGAGATATCTAGAGAGAAAATCTGTCACTAGACGAGCGTCGTGGATCGGTGAATCCGGGAGCGAGAGAGACACGAGAGAAGTGCTGTGCACGCCTGCTGCGATGCTCGTCTGCTGTGGGACCTCAGTGGCATCGATGGACAGGCCGAGCTTGCGGAGACGTGGGCAAAGCGTGACGACGGACAACAACCCTCGCAGGGTGATGGATCGACCATAACATCCATGGTTGCAATTCAGCTGGAGGGCCTCGAGCATGGGCCAGTTGCGAATCAAGTTTGTCAACTGTTCTTCATCAAGAAATATCTGGTTAAATAGAGAGAGTTGTAGTTCACGAAGACGTTTAAAGGACGTGAGAGGCTGAAGTATGTCATTGGTCAGGTGATGCGTGGCGTTGTTGTAGAATATGTTGTTTCGTTCATCAAAGCGGGCATACAGATTGTCGAGGTGATATGGATTGACCGGAGGGAATGTATACGTTGAGGGGAGGCAAGGGTAGCCAAGAAAGCAGAGATAGTTTCTGCTTTATCCAGACCACTGACATGAAGACGGAATATATGGAACATCTGGTCCTTTGGTCGCAGCAGGCTAGAGACAAAACGGAGGTCCCATACGACCAACTCCAGGGTCTTGACACTGCGAAATGGAGTATCTGCAGATGTTAAGCCAATGTTGTCCAAATTTGACTCTATCGGATGGAGCACCAAAGAGACGAGTCTGAGTTGCGGAGACAGCATGAAGTGTCGTAGCGCGACACTATCAATGGGAACAGAGAACTCGAGAGATTCAAGGTGCTCGTGAATACAGATAGCCTCTGAGAGTTGACGTATTTCAAAAGAAGTGATCCTGTCACCATGGAAAGTAGGTAGGAAAGTATCGATTTTGATGAATCTGAGCTTCAGTCTTGGACAAAGTGAAAGGAAGTTCTGAAGAAACCAATCGATTCCGTGTATCCGATGGAATATGAGTGATAGAGAAACAAGACCCTGGGGGAGTAACTGACGCATAGTCTCTGTCAAATACGAGTCCTCAAGGCTGGGTGACAGGGACCACATCAACATCCTCAAGTTGGGGAAGACAAAGGGTGACTGCAAGCAACTTAGAGCGAATTTCGAAAACAATTCGTCCATGTATGACAGAAGCACGAGTTCCCGAACACGGTGAGAGTACCGAGTGATGATGGTCCATTCAGCAGGGGATGGTACGGTCTAATGTGACATTCGTTACACCGGGGGATGAGAACACAGGTGAGTCGAGATGGCTCACCCTCGCTCTATCAGGGTTTACAGTCGGTGCGAAACACCGAATGAGAGGTTCAATTGAGTCCAACCGCTGCCAAAGGCGGTCGAGGGAAGGTTCTGACATTGCGCGGCATGTCTGAGCCAGGGCGACCAGTGCCCGTTCCCTGTCCTTTGGCCGAGTCCCACGTGAATGTTTCTCAACTTCCGTGAGATATTCTTCCGGTGTAAAGTAATCCAAGATGCACTGGAATAACTCTGGTATCAGCAGTGGGTTGCGTGTGGTCGTGGTTGGAAGTGGCATGAGTGTCCTTGCCGTTTTGGATCCATCCAAGTGCTTTTGACCGTCATCGCCATGGACGTGTCCGACCTGCTTGCGTCCCATGCAACCAGAATGCAAGTCCAGTCAGGTCTCCAATCCATCCTGTCACTCATTCTTTACCCAGCCAATCCACCGCCGTCGAAAAAGACACTCCCCTCGACGTCGACGCTGGCTTCCTCACCGTGACAGACCCAAACCCGATCGACCAGGAAAGCTACACGTACGTCCCCATTCGTTTCCCTTTCTCCACCCATGTTCCGATGCCCCACCCTTTTCAGCGCACATCTCGAAGAATACCTCCAATCGACCGCACGCGACGGCATTCAAGCCCTCATCGCCGCCCTCTACACCCTCCCCACCCAGCCATCCCCAGACGGCCCCCTTGCCCAGCTCCCCACGCCGACGACCCTCCTCCCCCGCGCCAAACCCCTCCCGAAACCGAAACCACCCACGAAATGGGAACGCTTCGCCGCATCCAAAGGCATCCAGAAAAAACGCCGCGAAAGAAAAGTCTGGGACGAGGAGAAACAAGAATGGGTCGACCGGTGGGGACGCGGCGGGAAGAACAAGGAAAAAGAGGAGCAGTGGCTACACGAAGTCAAGGCGGACGCGGGTGTGTTTCCCCCCCTCTCTGTCGCTGTCTTTGTTGTGTTGGATGTCGGATCGGACGTGTAGGGACTGACTTGACGCGTCCCCATCCTACAGCCGTCGATTTTGACCCTGTCCACGAAGCCAAGTCTGCCCGCCAAGCCCGCGTCGCCAAAAACGAGCGCCAACGCCTCCAAAACCTTGCACGCGCCCAAGCCGCACACGAGGCGCGTGAACAACGCCAGACCGACATCGACCGCACCCTCGCCTCGACGCGCGTCAGCACTGCCAGTATGGGCAAGTTCGACAGAAAGCTCGAAGGAGACAAAAAGATGCGTGGTGTCAAACGAAAGGTGAGCTGGGGTTCGAGCACTCTATCTTCGTCGTGTTACGTCGCGTCTAGTTTGACCCTACGGAAGCATCCGTGGAGCAAGAGAAACAGAACTCTCTTGCTCTCTTATCGAAATTGGAGGGCGAGGCCAAACGGACACGAACGGAAAAAGGAGGTGATGATGTACTCAACATTCGCAAAGCGATCAGGGCAGTCAGTAAAGGCAAGGGTGGTGTTGCATTGGGTCGACAGACAGCCGAGACTGGCAAATCCAAAGGAAAGCGGGGCAAACGATAACTCGTAGTACTAACAAAGACCAGCCATCGTTATGAAAAGCGTCCATTTCGCATTGGAGCTCATACCAACGTTAGAGCACAATATACATACAAAAAGTATGGTACGAAACTCGGGACGTGCATCACCCCTATCGCCTACTTCTCTGCAGGGAGGTTATCCATGTTGGCCTTGCCTTCTTTGATCCATTCCTCCTTGACCAACTTCTCCCGCTCTTGATAGTACAGCCTATACACCAACTTGATCGTTCCCTCGCTGACCCCTGCAACTGCACTGATATCCCGAGCAGGCTTCGGCTTGCCCAACAACAAACATGTAAAGTAGATCGCGCCACCTGCAATCGACACGGGACTCCTCCCGTCTGCTATCCCGTGCTGACGCGCAGCAACGATGATGTCCGAACAAATTGACTGTACGCTGACCGCTAAATCGAGGTGGTTACAATACCGCACGAGGAGCGTCTCCGGTCCAGTCGACGGGTTGTTCGCATTGTTGCTCTGTGCCGTGGCACCAGGCGAGAGATTGAACGCCTGCTCGAGCGCCTTGTAGCACTGTCCAAGCGTCTTCTTCGACACGTGCGTCATGTTGCAGATCTCTCTAAACGTCCTAGGAACATGCGCCTGCCGACAAGCGATGAAGATGCATGCAGCAATGACTGCCTCGAGAGGCTTTCCCCGGAGAAGCTTTTCTTCGTCCGATCGCTTATAAAGCTGCTTGGCGATGTCGCTGATGGTTCTGGGTAATGAGAATTGATCGCACCGGCTTCCAATGTCGCGGAACGCTGCGACGAGGGTGCGTTCGGAGCGAGAGCTTTGCGAGCGTGAGGCTGCACGCTGCAGCTCACGTGCAATACCTGACCCACCGTCTCGGAAAGAGATGACGGTATCGAGCTGTTCCATACCCTCTAACAGAGGGTCCGACGCAGCACCAACACGAGAAGGGTCGTCTCCTTCGTCGTTGGCAAACGTCTATAGAATGAGAAACGTCGTATGCAGTGCCGTAAAAAAATACAGAAAATGGTGAAAACAAACTTACCCTCCACTCGCTCCTGGTGTCCACGATGCGGTCACCCAGCACGAGACCGCACCCCCCACACACGAGGTCCCCACTTCCAAACTCCTCAATGATGTTGGGATTGGGGTCTCGGCAATCCGGACAGATAAGACGTACGGCCAAATCTGGACCGAAGGTGGGTTGTTGGACTTTCTGCGCATTCGCAGCGAGAGGAAATGGTTGTGAAAATGCCATATTTGTCGGCAGAAAGATGCGCGAGGCGGATTGTGTGAGGGGCTTGGGAGCGAGTGGCAAGATAATGGGGCGGATTCGACCGCTCAAACTTTTAATGAATGTAGGTCTTGACTTGACTGGCTATCACAGATATGACAGCGGGTTTTGTCTGCAAGAATTGGACTGCAGGAGTTGTGCTTAACGAAGGCGACTACCACTGCGTGGTGGTAGTTGAGAACAAAGAAAGTCTGGCCATTCGTGCCATGGTCCGTGCCATCAAATGTGCCATGCTGACAAAGCAATACAGCCCTTACCATTAGGGGTTGATTATATAATGATAAACAAATTCAAACCCAGAGCCCGGATTTCAAACTCGGGCTAGGAGAAAGGTAAGACGTAGAACAGTGGTACGGTACGGTACTTGGGTTTCAAAGTTCAATTGCAAGACAGACATTAGCTACGTAAAAGAAGACAAAGATCATGACAGGCGAGTGTAAGAACTAGCAACAAGACGAAACAAGTAGCAGACACAGTGAACTAGATGCATGGAGGGGTGGCTATGGGAAATACTATGGATGCATGTGTGAGCGCGGATGTAAATTTGTACCGACAGAGTCAAACTCAACAGATCATCAGAGCACAGGGTCTGAGGCAGTAGTGTTTGTGCCCCAAGACTGAATGAACCAAAAAGACGAGCAAGGAGAACAAGGAACCAGTATCGTCACCAAGGAAAACATTCGCTCAGTAATATACAGCCTGAGACGCGTGCGGATCAGCCTGATACATCTCATACTGCGGCACCTGGGACATGTCATAGTATTGAGAGTATCCGTACTGATCTGGGTAGTAGTAAGTTTGCGGGTACGCCGCGTAGTTGTACATGGAAGGATCCATGTGTTGCTCCGGCGTGGCACTGGCATCACCCTGCACTTCCGCAGCATTTTGCGACGGATAGTGCCCTGTCCGAAGCGCAGACGATTGCGCTTCATTGACAGGACTCGAGGATCGTGAGGGTTCAAACGCGGCAGCGCTCGTCCTCAGACTAGATGGCCGTCGTTGCGACTTCGTCGTCTTTGCCTCGAGTTGCGACGAAGGTGCCCGGATCTCAATACGAGAACTTTGGCGAGGGAACGCAAATATCGGGCTGCCAGTCGTCGGATCAATGAATCCGTTGAGAGGAGGGGTATGCGGCGCAGACAAGAAGTCTGGAGAGCCGGTGGAATGATGATGCATGTGTCCAGGCACGTATGATACGCCTGGTGGCGTCATCATGCCGTGAGCCAGTGGACGTGGTGTATAAATAGGAGCAGAAAGATACACGGGGCGCCCGGTCGCCACTTCGTATGCCATGCCATGTTGGCTGATCGCGATGCCAGGTGGTAGAGGTGACCCATAACCGTACGGCGAGCTGTAGGGAGGTGAAGATTGCGCAGGGGTGAAAACAGTCTGCAGTGGTGGTGGAACAGGCGGAAGGGCACGCCGACCCCCAGGAATTTCCTGCGGGTCGGGCGCGTGGGGAGTATCTGCTTTCAACAGCGTGGGGGCCGCAGTGTCTTGGTGTCCGTGGAGCACGCTGCCAACAATACCCGAGGGAGACTTGGTGGGTTGCTCCTGCACTGGAAGTGGGTCAGGGCTGGGCAAGGTAGCCGACGACTCTGCTAGCTGCGTGGAAGGACCAGCAGACGGCACAACATCGGGAGCTTCAACGATTGCTGAAGGGGACGGGAGTTTAATGTCGACTATCGGTGCACGGGGAGGAACAAGCTCGGGCCGCACAGTGAAGACATCCTCGACATGAGGTCCCTCGGCGGTGGCTGCGGATACTGGGTTCGGTTGCTCCACCTTCTCCTTGGCAGTCAACTTTGGTAAGCGCACAACGATACTCTTCTCGCCGTCCTCCGAACCCTGTGGTTCCGAGGAAGGAAGCGGTTTCGGGCGCTCAGCAGCTTGCGTCGACCCGCGAACAATCTGCGCCTCTGCATTCGGGAGCTTGACTCGATAGTTTGGGGTGCTACCAAGGCGAGGTTTGGGCCCACTCTCGTGGAAAAGGGATGTTTCGAGGTGCTTTGTCCAGGGGTATTCGGGCTTCATGGCATACCAAATTTTCCCTGGTGTAGGGGCAACAGGGGCAGTGAAAGTTAATCTCGAAGGTTGGAAAGCGACACCTCCACCTCGAGCGGCGGCGCCTCGTCCACGTCCAGCAATAAACCCACCTCTCCCACGTGACGGGACAAAGCCACGAGTGGGTCTCGCCGCTGATTGTTGCTGTGCAGCCTCACGTCTCTTTTCATCTCGCTTCTTCATTTCCTCGAAGCCATCATGCGTCCAATGCTGCTCAACAGGAGGCAGCTCGACGGGTGGATTCTCTTGTGTGGCCAGGCCATCTTCAGATTGACTGCCGCGTAGCGCCGGAACCGGGCTTGCAAAGCTCCCACCTCTACCTCTCCCACGGATGAACCCTCTTCCGCGTCCTCGGCCCTGACGTCGACCTCTCCACCATCCACTCAGGCTCCGCAAATCCTTGTCCAGTAAGCGGTCGTCATGACCCCAAAATTCACCGATGGTGGGAACGTACGATGGATCGCTCACCAGCCGTTGCTGATATGCTTGACGGGCGGACTGGCCTTGAGGGCGTTCGAAGCCACTTCGGGATGGTTGTCCTGACGTAGAGGCAACTGGTTGGTCAGATGTAGGCTCTGGATGGGAGTCTTCTAGGTCGGACGCGGGTGCAGAGAGCGCAGCAGGATGGTCAGCCGTAGCCGATGGCGCCGAGGCGGCGCGTTTGACCGGTGGGCGCTTGGATGGTTTTGATGGTTTTCGTTGAGGAGTGGGTTTAGACCGCTGGTCCGTCGGTGGACCAGTGAAGTCTGCAAATTCGATGACAGGAAGCTCGGCGGGACCATGAGCGGTCTCTTCAGCAACCATTTCGGACCAATTCCCCGCGTCGCTGAAAAATGGAGCGCGCAAACCATTTACGCCTTGGGTTGGCTTGGAAGCAGACCCATTGAGCGATGGGACATCCGCAGAGCTCTGAGTCGTATTTGGGGTAGGTATGCGTGAGTGCGTAGCAAACAGGACGTCTTCGGAGACGGGTTCGGTGTCGGAATCGATAGACGAGCCAGCGGAGGAATGGTCATCGTCATCGGACTCGGAGTCTGTCCCGGCCTCCCGTACAAACTCTTCGTCGCTTCCAAACTCATTCCTGCCCCGTCCTCTGCGTCTAACGGTGCGGGTTTTCCTGGGTGGCGGCAAAGGGTACGATGTCTGCGCACTGTGTGTATCTGAGGGGGAGGAGGAATGAGAAGTAGTGGCGGTAGGCATGGCGAGACCTAGAAGCTGCGAACATGAGGACACCGAGGAGAAAGACGTAAGGAGGCTGCGATGGTTTACCTGAGTATTAGGGTAATATGAGCAGTCGCGAGTCGAATCCGTGCGTCAGATCAAGCGGTGAAAAAAGCGGTGAAAAATCGTGAAAAATGGGTGATGAAGTGTGTGCTGCGATCTCGGCTAAGGATAAGGGATGGTTTGTAAAGAAAGAGGGTTCTGACGGCGTCGTGGCACAGTGCGGTTAGTTGGCGGAGCAGCGTGGAGGACGGTGACAAAGAGAGACTGCGGACTTTGCCGTGCCTTCTTTCCCGCGGCACCGGCAGTGGCAGTGCAACCTCTCGCTCGACTGACTCGATGGACGGCGGCGATCTCAGCCACCGTCAGGCGTGCCTTTCCACAGGCAGGACGTATCACTACGTAGATCAGCGACCGAGACAAGACCAGCATGGCACAGTCCTGCTTTGTCTCCATGGCTTCCCTGACCTGTGGTATGGCTGGAGACATCAGATACGCCCTTGGGTCGCAGAGGGATACCGCGTCGTAGTACCAGACATGTTGGGCTACGGGAAAACGGACATGCCCTTGGACGCGTCCGCCTACTCCACGAAACGCCTTTGCGATGATCTCGCTGCGCTTCTCGATCACCTGGGTGTCCAAAGGGCCGTCGGTACCTTTCGTGTTTTGTTTTCTGGTCGAGTGTCCTCAGTGGTGTCCAGGTTGTCATTGGCCATGACTGGGGTTCGTTCACGGCTGGTAGGTTTGCACTGTGGCACCCTGACAGGCTGCTCGCACTCGCCATGTACGTTGTCCATTCCAATATGAACGTATGAACCGTGCTCGAAAGGGTCGATCCAGGTTGTCTATACCTTATACACCACCGTCAATGCGTCATATGTCGGTGCATGAAATGGCTCAGCGATATCCATCCTATGGCTACCAAGTTTACTTGTCTTCTGAGCAATCTACCGCCGAGATCGAGGCGCACGTAAGAACAAACGCCTTTGAATCAACGTGTGATTCTCACACGTCCTGTAGTTGCCTTTGTTCTTCAGACTATTGTTCAGGACACCTAGTCAGACAAAGATCTCATGGTCACGCACAGGCGAGCTCCAAGGGCACTTACTCAGTGGGACAGCCCCCGACGGGTGTATTTTGGACGACAAGGTCACTTTTGTTCATGTTCCAGATAGTGTCTTTGTAACTTGCGACTCAGGAACTCGACTACTATGTCTCAAACTTTAAGAGAGGCATGACCGGTCCGCTGTCTTACTATCGTACCACCAAAGTTCGTTTCGAAGAAGAAACGGGTATGTAGGCGCAATCTGCATCGTTCGATTGACCTGACTCATCCAGCCCTGCCATCGAAACCCTGTACTGATCTTCCTGTCCTATTCATCTACGGAACCGAGGACGCCACCTGCCCGCCAGTGGCTGTTCGAAACTCGCAGAAGTTTATAGATGAGTTAAAGGTCGTACCAATATCTGGCGTGGGTCATTGGATCATGTTAGAGGCACCACAAGCAGTGACAGATGTGATCCTACAATGGCTCGCATCCGCTGTAAACCCTAAAGCACTCTCGCATCTATGAAAGGTATTCTTGGCGACGTCTAGGTGGATAGGGCATGTACATCCAGGCAGGTCTGCTTACTGAGACTTGCATACCCGCGCACTAGACAGCCAATGGATTCCTCGAATTTGGGCTCGGAAGAAGCGAGTGATTGGATCCCCTGAACCATGTCTTCTGGTTTCAACACACGCGTTTCCGTTTGTCACAATACAGGAATATTCCGTTGGGTTTGCGGTCGTTTTACGGAGAAGGCGAGGGGTTGATGATCACATATCTGCCTCATCCCCGTGCCATTTCACAAAATAAAATACCCTCGAGGCAGACTATCCGCAGCTCCATCAACACCCCACTTTTACAATCACAATCACAAGTACCAGCTGACCACATGCTTGATTCATTCCCGTCATCAGCTTACACATCACAGTATGTAATCCCCAGGTCTAAATTTGTCCAATCCTATCGACCCGAGCAAATCCGCTCTGACTCAGCGAGATATCATCGACCCATCCGCATGAACGCGCTCTTCGAGCTTCAATACTAACCCAAGCTATGGTAAACCAAGCACCTCCGAACCCCAGAGCAAACAATTCAACACGAGGTAATAACCCTTTTCACAGAAGCAGCCACCGCTGGCCAATTCTAGTCACACCCGCAGGCGCCAAAGAGGACGCAGATCGAACCGCGAGGACTTCATTTGGCTGAGGGTATCCTCTGCCAGCCTCCATCGTCAAGATTGCGTCATACCTCGCTGTGACAGGGCCCAGGTAAGCCAGATGTTAAATACCCTGGCCGCACCCGGGCCTTCGACAATCCAACGCCATCCAGCTCATTGCGGACAACACTCATCCTTCACTCATATTTACACGCTTTTTCGATCTACTCAGCGACACGCCATGGGAGGGGTCATATCATGGTTGTTTGGGAGTCGTCCCGAGACGGAGAACCCCACTGTCCACGAGATCAAAGCACGTCAGGAAGCCGAGGAGGCCCAAAAACGGGCAGAACAGGCCGCACAAGCCGCCCAGGAGCTCGCCAAAAAGATCCAGCAGCAAGCCGAGCAGGATCGCCAGCAAGCCAATGCACGCCAGGAAGAGGCGGCCAAGGCTGCTGCGCGGGCTGCGGAGGAGACGAAGCGGATGAAGGAGCAGATGGAAGAGGCGGCCAAGGTTGCGAAGCGCTCCGAGGAGCTCGCCCAGGAAGCCAGTAGAGCTGCCAAGGAAGAAGCTGAGAAGCTCGTGCAGGAGGCTAGGGAGGAACGTGAACGCTCCCAGAAGATTCGCGAGGATGCGGAGAGGGCGATGGAAGCTGCGAAGGAAGAGGCGGAGAGAGCGCTAATGGCTGCGGAGCAACAACGTCGCGATGCCGAGGTCGGCAAGGCTCTGGCGGAGGAGATGGCCCGCACCGCCGCAGAGGAGACTCGGAAGGCGACTGAGGCAAAGGCCGAGGCCGAGAGGAAATTGAAGGAGGGCATCCAACCCGTCGTAACCCCGACCCCCGAAGAGCTCGCTGCTGCTAAGCAGCGGATCCAGTACAGAGAAGATTGTTTCCATTTCGCCGTCGCCGGTATCTCCGGGAGCGGCAAGTCTTCGCTCGTCAACGCGTTCCGTGGTATGCGCAGCCGAGACGCAGGTGCTGCTGCTGTGGGCATCACAGAGACGACGCTTCAAATGACCAGATATGCGGACGCCAACCCCGAGAACCCCTACGTCTGGTACGACATCCCGGGGGCGGGTACCCTCAAATGCCGGGACTGGCAGTACTTCAACGACCAAGGTCTCTATGTCTTTGACTGCATCATCGTCCTCTTCGACAATCGGTTCACCATGACGGACATCGCCATCCTCGTCAACGCGAGACGGTTCAACATTCCCACGTACATTGTCCGTTCGAAAGCTGATCAGCACATTCGTAACGTCATGATGGACATGGGATATGACAGCGAGGGGGACGACGAAGAGGACGTCGAGCGTCGCAACAAGCTGTACAAGGCCGCGCGCAAGCGGTTCATCGAAAATACGAGGAAGAGCGTACAGACTAACTTGCAAGATGCAAACCTCCCGGACCAGCGCGTGTACATCGTCTCCAACACCACGCTGTTGAGCATTGTGCTGAACAAGATGCCAAAGAAGACGATCGATGAGGTGGACCTGCTCAACGATCTGATCAACGAGGCTTACAGGAGGCGGAGTACCAATCGCGAGGTCAGATGAGACCACGAACTGGTTTTGGATCTAGGGTAACGCCTCGTTGTGATTGCCCTCGATATGTAGTCTATGTCCCAGCCACGTCGGACTCTGACCCATAGCAAATTGGTACGATATCGAGTCAGGGTTAACCAGCATCCCTGAACCAGGAAGTTAGCGTGGGAACGTCTGGAGTGGTCCACTGAATGCTGCGGTATGTAGCATGGTCATGACAGCGGAGCGTAGCTTTACCCCACCCCACCCTAGTAGTGACTCTAGCAAGATGGTGGGTGGGGATGTACTCCGAGTCGGGCCTTTGTGTGACACTTTGTAACAGCTACACATGTTCAAGCCCTGGAACGTGGCTCAGCAAGCGAGTGCCCAGCTCCCAATCCCAACAGTCCACGGTGCACCTCTTCTAGCTCCTCGTATAAAACGTGTCTGTTTGAGGAATGTATCACGCAGGGTATATACGCACTAAATGCGACTTTATTTCGACACGTTCATCCAGTAATTCCCTATTCCGGCGGTCGCGGATCTGCCTCGGGGCAAACATGCGTTGAGTCACCGCAGCTGCTCCGTCGAGCATATCACTTCATCCATCACGGTCATCCATCACGGTCAGAAACACGAAACAAACAGTGCCTAGTGTTACCATTCATCATATCAACTCGTGAGTACCGCCACGTGACCATCTTTGCATGACTGGGGAGGGAGCCTCGCCATGCGCAGGGATCGATTGGTCGACCTATCCGACCAATCACGACCCATCGACCTATAATTGGGACTCCGCCGGCCGGACGCGCCCGACGCGACCAAAGCGACCTTTCGTGGTCACATGGACGTGGCGGTGCATCGAGGGGGGGATTTTCGCCAAGGTCGACAACGGTAGCAATTGGGTAGCGGTGTGCAAGGAAGCGAGTGAGATTAACGCGATCGTGAACGCGAATGAACAGACGGTGACCCGATAATCCCTGTACACCACGCCAGCTAGTGTTTTATAGAACAGAGGTTGTATTTTTCGTATCTAATACACAAAATACTATCTACCCGAATGATAATTGGGGACGTGAGATGAGCGCCAGTTGCACTTGCTGGACAGGTGGGGCACATGGCAATCGTTGATGCCAGAACAAGGACGGACAGGGAGAGAGAACACAGTGGGGGTAAGAAATGGACAGTGGCGCTCGAGAGAGAGGGCAATCAGGGCCAGAGGCAAGCACCAGTGCTCGAACAGAAATGATGTGGGAGGGAGATAAGTGGTAACACTTAAAAGACATGGTCAGGAACTAGAGATGAGCGTTGGCACTCGAACGGACACAGCTGCGGCGAGAAACAAGTGTGGTGCTCGAATAGACACAGACCACACAGTCAGGGCAGGAGGTGAGCGATGACGCCCAAGAGAACACGGTAGAGGTGAGAAACGAGCAGTGGCACTCGAGAGAATGTGGTCAAAGCCAGAGGCAAGCACTGGTGCTCGGACAGGCATGGTAGGAACGGGAGGTGGCGCTCGAACAACACTGCCAGGGCGAGAAACTTCAAAACAAGTGTAGTGCTTGAATGGACACAGTCGGGGCAGGAGATGTCGATGGGCGGTGATTCTTGAGGGGGCGAGAAACGAGTGTTGGCGCTCAAGACTCTAAGCGCGGTTGGGGTTGATTGTTTGAATGTCGAACCACAGGCATGCCCCTTGGGTGTTTTCAGTGGGTCCAGGAAGCCCACTCCTTTGGCCCCCTTTCGGCTTGCCTCCCAGCTCGTGACCCCTGCGAATGACCAATCTGCCCATGACTGAGCTGAAGTAGTAGGAGGGTTCAAGAACGTCTCGACAGATCCCCAGTTGAGTCTAGTACTGAGGTCACTTATGAATCGGATGCGGCATGTATAGCTTTGAAGGATATTCGTCCTTACGAGGTAAGTCCTCCTTTGCCCGTCTCTAGCTGCTGCCGTAGGTCAGCGAACTGCTCGCTACCCAGCCTACCGCAGCCGTGCTTTCGGCTGGCAGGGCTTTCGCCCACATCCATCCTGTCACATCACACTGTGACACTGACCCCATGCCACCGGAGCGTCGATGTTCAGAATCATTAATCACGTTTGTTATGTTAACGCGAGGAGGAATTGAAAATGGAAATTCGGGCCCTAAGTGCACTGGGAATAGAGTTGAATCGGGCTGTCAAGGGAGAAATATTCACTTCTGTAAACTTTTGATTTACAGACGCTGCTTGACGGCACCTCGACGTAGACAATGCAGTATCTTCCTAATCCCGACGTGCACATCCTTGAATTTGCTACTATCTATAGCTCGAAATTTCTAGAAAACACCTCTTCGAGTCTCTAATACGTCACGGAGGTCAACCAGTGATTATCTAGGGGGGTTTAACAGGATAATAAAGGCATCGTGGTAGGCACTATAGTAGTTTGAATTGCTGCCTTCTAACGCTGACTCGGAGAGGTGAGCATGAGTGAGGTGAGAGTACCTAGGTGCATAACCAGGTGGGCTCGTCCGACCATGCTCACATGGTCAACCATGAAGTGTGTTAGGAATATTTGCCTATTGCTTATTTCCTATATCTGTCTGTGCAGATCCTTTGGTCCTCCTGGGACAATCACACCACTGTGGGGTCACCGCAGCTCCGCCGACCATGCCACTTTGCCAGTTACAACCATAAACCACTCTGGGACCATCAGGAAGTTGTTTACCAGCTCTTTGGCCCGGGGAACGAATTTCATATATGGTCATCCATAGAATTCCACTTGATCATTATCTCACCTTGGTGCTGTTTCCGTTTTCAGGTACTCCATAACTCCGAGATCCGAGGCTAGATATGGTGTACACCTCTTTTCTAGAAGAAAAGTGGACGTAAGTAAATACAAATTGATATCCACTTGCAGTGGTTTTCAGGTTTATTGATCGAGCCCGAGGGTGTTCAATGGGGTCCAGGGTGTTATATGCCTGCCCCCGACACCCATAGCATCACAGCCCAGAATGGGATAGGTGTTATATACTTTTGATTCATCCTCATTCCCATCCCTTGTCCCGTTACGCCTCAGACGCTATCCAGACCACTGACACAAATCCATCATCCTTTACTCCAACTGATCCAAGAGCCTTTTGCATCATGGGCAACGCTCCAGAACTTGCAATTCCATCCATGGTTAACTCCTTACCTCATACTTTCAGTCATCCCAACAAAGAAAACCCCACGCTTACATGCATCCGATCCCGTTACCAAGCTGAACAAGCGCAGAGACAAGTCGAACAGGCTGCCAAAGTAGCTAGAGAGCTTGCCGAAGAGGCGTGGTGGCAGGCCGATAAGAAGCGCAAGCAAGCCTGCGTATGCAAGATAGAAGCTGACAGGGCTGTCGCGCGGGCTACAGAGGACGCGAACCGGATGAAGGGTGCTGCAAAGGTCGAGCAGCGCGCCCAGGAGCTCAGCAAGGAGGCTAGGAAAGCTGGAAGGAAGGAGCGTGCAAAGCTTGGACGGAAGGCAAGGAAGGAGCGTAAGCGCTCCAGGAAGATACGCGAGGATGTGGAGAGGGTGATTGCAGCTACGAGAAAAGACAAAGAGAGGACGCTAAGGGCTGCGGAAGAAAAACGTCGTGATGCCGAGGCTGCCATGGCTCTGGCCGAAGCAATGTCGCATGCCGCTGCAGAGAGGGCCAAGAAGGCGACAGAGGGAAATGGGGAGGCCGCAAGACAATTGAAGGAGAGTATCCAGCCAGTCATAACCCCATCCCCAGAAGAAGTCGTTGCCGCCAAATGGCGCATCCAGTACAACGAACACTGTTTCCATTTTGCTGTCGTCGGTGTCTGTGGGAAGCGCAAGTCTTCCCTCATTAATGCGTTCCGTGGTTTTCGCTGGCAAGTCGCAGGTCCAGCAACCGTAGGAGTCAGGAAGGCGACACTTCAGATGACCGGGTACCCAGATACCAACCCCAAAAAGCCGTTCATCTGGTACGACATCCCCGGTGCGAGTACCCTCAAGGGTCGCGACTGGCAGTATTTCAACGACCGTGGTCTCTACGTCTTTGACTGTATCATTGTCCTCTTCGATGGCAGTCAGTTCTCCGCGGCGGACATAGCCACCCTCCTCAATGCAAGACGGTTCAACATCCCCACGTACATTGTTCGTATGAACGCTTACCAGCACATCCGAAGGACCATGATAAGGAAGAGACGCAGCGAGAAGGGAGGTGACGGGGAAAACATCGAATTTCGTGACAAGATGTATGAGAGTGCACGCCAGGAATTCATCGAGAGGACAAGGAAAAGCGTGCAGGCTAACTTGGAAGGCGCCAACCTCCCAGACCAGCGGGTGTACATCGTCTCCCATACCACGCTACTGAGTGTCGTACTAAACAAGACGCCGAAGAAAGTGATAGATGAGGTGGACCTGCTCAACGACCTACTCAGCCGGGCGTACTCAAGGCGATTTATTACCTAGTCGGATGAGACCTTTCCACTAGACTTCATGCCAGGTTGGAAGAATAAATTTCTTGGTGTTTTGTTTAAACATGATACATACCAATTGTGTTCTATGTATATGTGTGGGGCAGCAGCAAAATAGTATGTCTCGTGTAGGTGGTTGTCGGTGAATATGATACGAAGTACGTCAGACTGTCCCCTCAGACCACGTGGACAAGTTCAACGAAGGTGTGGTCTCTTGAACACCTGACTCATGCCACACCACACCACATTCCAGCCTTTTAATACGAGGGTGCTCCAGGATTAGCGTGATCTATTCCGACCCCGGGCAGAGTTTACCTGTAATGCCACGGCCCGAGTGAGTTTCACCAATCTAGCCTATCCGAGAAACACGTAATCTTCTGACCATCTTTTTGAAGCTACACAGTATGTTTCACCACGCTGACCTTTTTTAACTACCGTGCTTATTGTCCTTGAGGCCGTGCCCCTTGTTGGACAGTACTTGCGGGTGTACCACGCTGACCTATGGTCAGAATTGCCGTCTTTTCACTTTGAAATGTGAGGTCTAGCTTGAGGTGACCATGCCAATCCAAGATTACCTCCAGGACAGCGCACTCACTCAGATCTATGGTCGCAATTAGCGTGGGAGACCCCGACTCAGTTGTTGAGACTTACAAGTTCTGATAAGTATCCTGACTCATTGCAGCACGCTAATCCAAGGTCCCTCAAGACAACACGCTCACTCAGATCTGTAGTCGCTTTTCAGTCCTTGCAGCCCAATATCAGCCTATTCGCAAATCAGACCATATCACTTACATGACCGACCGGTCAGTCAAGGTCAACTGGTGTTATTCAACATTAACACCAAAATAGAACTCGTTTGCTCCGTTTATCACCTTCCCACCGAAATTCTTGAGCTGACATTCATCTACTGTACTAGATCTTGGTTGAGGGCGATCCACCCTATTGGTACCTGCAACCCTTTGGTGGAGAAACTTCAGCCTTCCATACCCTCGAGCATTTAGGGAGTCGGGTGCTATGAAATTTATTCAATCTTGGTGCCCTGACAACCCCCAGTCCGCACCATGTTCCCTTTTCAGTTCAGGACTGCATCGATATTTCTAGCTTCGTTGAGTTATATTCAGGACCTCAGACGTCTATATCTCGATTATGCTCTTTGTGGTGCCGCCAATTATCTCTTGTGCGATAAGTCCTATACCTTCCAGAAAGTTAATTTATATCACCCTTCTTGTCTTCCGATCACCACTCTGTTTTCGACAGTTGTTGGATTTCCATCTCGTACAAACATCCCATCGAACACAGAAATCAGGCTAGTATGTTCTGCACCCGATTACATCCTCGATGACTCTACCTCGCTCTATCTGCTTCTCTCACAAAATTCGCGATGCACGAAGATCAGGCACTGTCCTACCCAATAATTCGCTCATGGGTTATTCCATTCGCTGAGGGAGAGATGAAACTCACATTTAGTGCGGCGGTGGAACGCGACCCCGATCCTTTCATTCCCGTGTCATTTACAGACTAGTATTGGGAATGTGATGCCCTTCTCCAGATCGTCATTCACCTGGACGGATTAGCGGTGGAAAATGCTATGGATCACCCTGTGAGCACTATTTGTTGCTCTATGCCTTTGCCGAATGTCAGGGTCACCGGTATCCCATTCTTGCCGCCAAGTCATCGGACTTTTGGAGGAAGTTTACCTTGAAGATCTATGGTACCTCAAACTAAGTCAAGGCGTCACGCTGGACCTAGCCTCCATGATGGGCTTTTCCTCGCTCCTCACAATTGCACGGAAAACCAGGATGGAGACGCCAGTTCAGGTCCAATTCCGATATGTGCACCGGCATTGCCAGTAGAGTCGGAGCTTTGTGATATTATGTTTTCGATAGCGCTAGAAACTTGGGTGCACCCGTTCGCTGTCGATGTACAATCTCTGCGGTGCTCTCTCCGCTTGCAAAGAACCTCGAGGTCGACTTGTGACTCAATACGTGAAATATAACTCCAACCACGAAGAGAAAGGGATCGACATGGCGGGGTGATAGGAGGGCGGTCACTGCCATGTAGTAGTCGATAAGCCCAGAAAGTTTGGGTACTGCCTGGGGGTCACAAGCCATTTTTGATCACTTCGCTACACGCCTCGTGGTCACCTCGCTGAGTGGCGCAACGTCCACTTCTACTAGTCAGTCACAATCAGAAGTGCGGAACAAACAAGTCCCTGACTCGTTCACTTCGAGAAGGCGTAAATAGAACCACGTTGTCGGTTTGGTGTATGCCTGCGTGACTGAATTTATTGACCGATCAATAGCTACGAGACCCCAAAGCTATGCACGAGGTGCATGCTGGCGTACAATCCTGACCAATACCCTCTTCTTGTACAAGTTTCATAGTTCGAGAATCGACCCTCAATGTCTTCGATGGGTCCAGGGTATCGATTTCCCAACATCCAAGCGCTCGCCATCCTATATCCCAGAAAACGGACATTACATGCCACTGTCCATCCCCATCCCCGTCGTCCATCCCATCGCTCCTCCGCGCTCTATCCAGATCGCTGACATAGACAACCATTCTACACATCTCTTTCTTGTTCAATCGATCTCAAGAGACTGTTGCATCATGGGAAACATCATACCACCCATGATTACCTTGGCTACCGCCGGCTTGTCTCTTCTTTTCCGCAGCCCGAACAGAGCAAATCCCACCCTCGCTGACATCCAGACTCGCCACCATGCTGAGGAAGCGCAGAGAAAAGCCGAACAGGCTGCCAGAGAGGCATTGGAGCTAGCTAAACAGGTCCAGCGGCAAGCCGACCAGGATCGCGAGCAAGCCCGCTTGCGCCAGGAGGAAGCAAATAGGGCTGCTGCACGGGCTGCTGCGGAGGTAGAGCGGATGCGAGCACAGATGGAGGAAGCCGCAATTGCTACGAGGCGTGTTCAGGAGCTCACAGAAGCAGCTGCCAATGCTGCGAAAGAGGAGGCTGCAAAGTTTGCGCGGGAGGCTCAGGAAGAGCGTGAACGTGCACAGCAGATGCGCGAGGACGCCGAGAGGGCGATAGAGGCTGCGAGAGAAGAGGCCGAAATGGCACAAAATGCTGCGGAGGAGCAGCGTCGCCAAGCAGAGGCTGGCAGGGCACTGGCTGAGGAAATGGCGCGCACCGCAACAGAAGAGACTCGGAAGGCCATAGAGGCAAAGAAGGAGGCCGAAAGGCGCTTGAAGGAAGGTATTCAGCCTGTCGTAACGCCTTCTCCAGAAGAACTTGCCGCTACTAAAAGGCGCATCCAGTACAGGGAGGACTGCTTCCATTTTGCTGTCGCTGGCGTCTCTGGAAGTGGCAAGTCTTCCCTCGTTAACGCGTTCCGTGGTTTGCGCAGCCGAGACGCAGGTGCTGCTGCTGTCGGTGTCACAGAGACGACACTCCAGATGACCAGATATCCGGACGTAAATCCTGAGAACCCATTCGTCTGGTACGATATCCCCGGTGCGGGTACCCTCAAGTGCCGGGATTGGCAGTACTTCAACAATCAGGGTCTCTACGTCTTTGACTGTATCATCGTCCTGTTCGACAATCGGTTCACCATGACGGACATCGCCATCCTCGTCAACGCGAGACGATTCAACATTCCCACGTACATTGTCCGTTCGAAAGCCGATCAGCACATTCGGAATATCATGATAGAAAAGGGATACGACAGTGAGGGATATGACGAGGAGGATGTCGAACGTCGTAACAATTCGTACAAGGTAGCGCGCAAGCAGTTCATCGAAGAAACGAGGAGAAATGTGCGGGCTAACCTAGAGGATGCCAACCTCCCGGACCAACGCGTGTACATCGTCTCAAACACTACGATGTTAGGCATCGTGCTGAGCAAGACACCGAAAAAGACAATTGATGAGGCGGACCTGCTCAACGACCTGCTCAACCAAGCGTATTCAAGGCGGTTTGCCCAGTCGGATGGGAAACCCTCCACCTGACTCGATCCCGGGTTGAAAAGATAATTTCTTGGAATAACATTTGAAGGACACATACATGCATTCCGTCTGAGGTGGCGAGATATCAGCTTGGTCTATTTATACGATTTCTTGTGCTGTGATAGAATGTTACAGGAAGTTGGCTGTCGTGTTTTTTGCTCGAGCGTGGATCTGCACGTGGGGCCCATGGCAGACGAAAGAAGAGCCACCTCACCACCATGATCCATTGATGAGAAGATAGTAGCTGCGAAAGTAGCAGAGTGTGCCATGCCTACGACCTGGCAATGAAACTTGTAAAACCTGTGGGCAAGCTTGAATAGCGGGTTTCGTGTCCACCTTGATCTAGTAGCCAAAGACATGTACAAATAATTCATGTAAGCCGCATGACCAACAGGGCCTTCGGCGGTGAACCTCTACTCCTGAAGGTCATTCCACTGGAGGCTGATTCTATTCCCACTGCTGTGTTTCTAATTGGTAAATTCCGCAAACAGCGAACATGAACTTCAAGCTGTATTCAGTTTTATACCTGGATCTCAAGAACTCCCTCGCCAGTGCTACAGGTTTTCTTTCTACCGCTGCATTCCATCGCTTCTAGAAATCGATTTACTCCACTCTTCATACAATGTGGGTTGTGCTGTCTTGTGTGGACATTCAGTTGAAAACAGAAGTCAAGCTAGACTGTTGTACTGAAGACAATCCTTCCCTTGATGACTATGCCCAGCTCTCTTCGCTTCTCGCACAAGATTTGACATGCTCGAAGAACAGATACCATCTGGCCTGATGATACGTTCATTGGACATCGCAATCTTTCTTCAGAGCGAGGTGATTCTCGTTTTCAGTACATCGTAACGCGGTGATGATTCCATTGATCTATTTGACATAGGATGAGACGACAATATTCCTCTCCAGATTATGTTCAGCTTCACCCCATCGACGCAGACACACGCCATAGATCACATCGTGAGCCACATTTGGTGTCCTACAGCCTTACAAAACGTTCAGAGTGTTCGCGTCCTCTGTAACCCCCCATGTTATCCGAACTTCTGGCCGCATATCCTGGGATATTGCGGCACATCAGACTGTGTTCTGACATCATACCATACCCAGTTTCCGTACTCTCCCCCACCCCTCGCTATCACACGGGGAGTCAAGGTGGACGCACCGACCGACGTCCACGTCAGATATTTTCACCGACTTTGGAGGAGCTGAAGCCTTTTGACGTTGTGATTTTAACGCGGGGGTGAAATATGGATCCGCTCAAAGTTGTCGAAGTATAATATCTCTCTGACGTTCTCGCCTCCCGCAAAGAATTTCGAGGTCGACTAACCATAACTCTATGCAGCGCCTGTGACTCCTGTTTGTGGCGGAAAACGTTTGACATGATGGGGTGTTGGGAGGGCGGGTCGCTTCCACGTAGTCCACAGACGACATTACCATCTTTGAAGGCAGATGTACTTGAAACCTAATCACGTTACAACATTGTTCGTTGCTGTAACTACTAGTAAGTATACTGATCTTGCCCGTCCTCGTTCTTATTTCATGACAGGGTTTCTTCGAGTCGTCGATAAATCGCAGGTCTTAGCACAACGAATGAACACCAGGCACACTTCTTTGCTAGATTTGCGGATAACATACAACTCCAAGAATGATCCTCTTCTCGACTGAGTATTCGAGTTTGTGAATCGAATCACACAGACTTCTACAGTCCAGGGTGTCTTCTACGTCCTGGCGTGAAAGGGATGTTATATATCCTCGCCCCATCCCAGACGGTCATTCGCTTCATCACCCACCCCCACCCTTTACAGACCACCAACAGCTTTTCACGTACTTCTCGCTCTTCTCACCTCTGCACTATGTGCAACGTTCTCATACCTTTGATTGGGCCCTTGGCCAGCTTGACAGTCCTCGCCTGTCACTTCTTTTCCGTCGTCCCGACAAGGTGAACCCCACCCTCGCCGAGATCCAAGCTCACCACAAAGCCAAGCAAGCCAAGGCGGCCGGACAGGCTGCCAAAGAGGCTCACTAACACGCCAAGCAGGTCCAATGGCAGGCTGATCAGGACCGCGAGAAAGCCCTAGCACGCCAGGCAGAAGCCGAGATAGCTACCACGCGGGCTGCGGAGGAGATGGAGCAAATGAGCACGCAGTTGAAAGAGATCGAAAAGGCTGCGAAGCGTGCAGAGAAGCTCGCCGATAAGGCCAGAAAAGTTGCCAAGGAGGGAGTTGAGGAGCTCGCACGAGGAGCTCATGAAGAATGCGAACACGCACAAAAAACGAGGGACGATGCCGAGAGGGCGGTGGCAGCCGCGAAGCAAGAGGCAGAAAGAGCGCTGAAGGCTGCAGAGGAACAGCGTCGCGAGGCCGAGGTTGGCAAGGCCCTAGCTGAAGAGGGAGCCGCACCGCCGCAGAGGAGACTCGGAAAGCCATAGATGCAAAGGAGGAGGCCGAAAGGCGAATGAAGGAGGGTATGCAGCTCATCGTAACCCCGCCTCCCGAAGAACTCGCCGCTGCCAAACAACGCATCCAGTATCAGAAAGACTGTTTCCATTTCGCCGTCGCTGGCATTTCTGGGAGTGGCAAGTCTTCGCTTGTCAACGCGTTCCATGGTCTGCGTAACGGAGACGCAGCTACTGCTGCTCTCGGCGTCATAGAGACGACACTCCAGATGACCAGATATCCGGATGTAAATCCTGAGAACCCATTCGTCTGGTACGACATCCCCGGTGCAGGTACCTCAAGTGTCGCGACTGGCAGTACTTCAATGTCATGAAAGATATGGGCTATGACAGCGAGAACGTTGAGAATTGTGATAAGTTGTACAAGGCAGCACGCAAGCAGTTCATCGAGCAGACGAGGAAAGGCCTAGACGTGTGGACTAGCTTGCAAGACGCCAACCTTCCAGACCAGCGTGTACATCGTCTCCAACAACGTACTGTTAAACATCATAAGGCTCAACCAGATGTCGAAGAAGACGATCGACAGGGTGGACTTATTCAACGACCTGATCAATCAAGCGTACTTGAAGCGGGTTGCCCAGTCGGATGAGATAGCATTGACGTGTTGAAACCGAAAGTAGACGTGGAGAGATAGTTTCTACGACAATGGGCTGAGGTAACAATTTCTTGCTACCTGACTGATCGAACTCGTTCTGCGCGCAATGTACTTCGTAAAATAAACAGATTGCGATTCTTCCAGCGCGATCTTAATTATGATGCGACGAAAACTTGCGCCGACGGTGTGGTTTCTTTTTGGAAAATCCTGACATATAGCTACAAACACGCTGTTACAAACAAATCAAGGATAGGGGCAGAGTTTTCAAAGCTTCATCCTTTTGTACCCACATTGCACTCCGCGGAGTATTTGAATCCGTAGGTCATCAAGTGACTTATCACGATTTGAAGGCTGAAGGCTGTCTCGTTTTCTTGCTAGTAAATTTTAATATTGCGAACAGTTGAACTGTAATTGGCTTGGCTTGCGCTAACGTACAACAACCGAAGCCCAGGCATGTATTGATAAGGAGATCTCTCAACATATTTTGTCGTTATGTGATCTGCGTATTCGGAGGAGCACCTTTGCTTTCATCTCTCGCCTTCCAATCAAGACACTTGCAGCCATATTTATCCATTGCGCTCGGGATTATCACTATTTCAAAACTCGTTGGTGCTTAAGAACTGCTCCCCATCGAGTCAACGTTTCGTACGTTTGCCGTCACTGGCGCAACGTCGCCCTCGGATTCCCGGTTCTTTGGATCTACGTTTTCTTTCACGTCACGACGTTGGACAAAAGAACTGTTGGCCAGATCGAAGCAGGCATCGCTGAAGTTGCGCTTGACGTCGACGCCCACAAATGAGAAGATTTATGGGTTACACCTTCTGGAACAAGTAATGGATCACGTAGAACGTATCCAGCAGCTTCTCCTTGAACTTCCGGTCGCGCACACCCGTGAACTTCTTTCTAGTTTTCCCCGCGTGCTTCTCGCCTACAGAACTTGGAAATGGTGATGGAGGACGGCTCTTCTTTGCGGTCCTCTGTGCCATCTGATTGTGACACTTCTGCCCTCCATACGCTCAAGCTCTTAAATTGCCCAGTGCAGTGGTATTCACTCAATCTGGGAGGTTTAATAACCCTCAGTCTGCACCATGTCCCTGTTCACCTGCAGTAGAACGCAACAGAGTTCTTAGACACGCTCAGTGGGATGCAAAATTTCACACGTCTATATCTCGAGAATGCCCTTGCAAGCTTCGCCGAATTTCTCTCTAGTGCAGCATTCCGCACCTTCCAGAAATTTACTATACCACGTCTTTCTCGTCTTTTCATTTTTGCTCCCATCTCGACCATCGTCACGTTCCTGTCTTGCGTAATCATTCCATTGAAAACACAAGCCGAGCTAACGTTCGCTCCTGAACACGATTCCTCTTATGATGACTATGCCCCGCTCCCTTCACTTCTCGCACAACGATTCACGACGTTCAAAGATCACGAATTGCCCAGCCAGACGATCTGCTCGCTGAAATTTCGTTCTTTTACGCCAAAAACGGTGTCCCTCACATTCAGTACATCTGATTACAGCTTCAACGCTAAAACGTAGTATCGCAACGTTACTCTTCGCATTGTCATCAGTATTTCTCGCTCATTTGTCCTGGACAACTGCAGGGATCGTCTCGTGAGCGAGATTTGTTGCTCCGTACCCTTGGCGAACGTTCGGGGTGTTTATCTCATTCGTCCTCCGACTTCGTCAGCATTCTGGAAGGATACCTTGGGACATCTTCAAGAACTACGGCACATCAAGCTGAGTGATGGCTCTTTGCCACTGGACATAGTCTCCATGCTCTCTCCCATCGTGCATCGTGATTGCACGAAGAACCAGGATGGACATGCTGATGGAGGTCCAGCATGGGTGTTTGCACCGGCGCTGGAGGCGCTGGAGCTGCACTCCGTCACGCTTTCGATGGAGTCTGCGATGGACGAGATACATCCTCTGTTCTCGGATGTGCTCTCTACTCGTAAAGACTCGCACGATCGACTAACCATGACTGATTATCATTTACATACCAAGTGCGAGACTTTGCAGTTGCACAAGGTGGTTTACACGTGAGAGGGTGGTCGCATCTATGTTGTCGAGAAAGAAAGCACGTGTGTATGCAAGTCGGTGTACAATCTCCCTCCTCCCCAGATGCAATTGAAATTTTGGTTCCATGGAAGAGGGGACCGGTTCCACGTCATCAGGAGGCGGGAGCCACTCCAAGCTCGTCCCCAAGCTCGTCCCTTCTGTTCAGCAGCCAAACGGAACCAATGGTTAGGATGGCGGAGCGACATATTTACTTACTGTACCTCTTCCGTTGCCGAGAGCTATCTCGAGTACCAACTGGTTGTCGAGACCGTAGTAACCCATATTTTTATCCAATAGCGATCCGTCAGTTGATGGGTAGCTTGGTGATCGAGCATGATAAATAGGCTCCTCGTCTTCTGTCAGTCACAGATGAAAGTGTTCAGAGTGTCATACATCCTAAGGATACAAGCGGATGAAGTCTGAGGAGTTTCTAAGATATCAGAGGACCACTGATAGTGCTGACGAG
>JBBPKJ010000175.1:0-39870 GCA_038089195.1 Brasilioporus rufonigricans
ACGCGACTGGGAGCGGGAGAGGGAGAGGGAGAGGG
This sequence comes from Brasilioporus rufonigricans, assembly GCA_038089195.1. Classification (NCBI taxonomy): domain Eukaryota; kingdom Fungi; phylum Basidiomycota; class Agaricomycetes; order Boletales; family Boletaceae; genus Brasilioporus; species Brasilioporus rufonigricans. Next base: position 36 of record JBBPKJ010000175.1, read on the forward strand.
AGCGAGAGAGGGAGAGGACAAGGGACGAAGAGCGGGAACGCAAGCGAAGACGGGAGAAGACTACCCAACAGGGTGAGGAAGAACAACGTCGAACCAGTAGCCGTTCGAGAGCGAAGTCACCCCCTGTGGAGAAAACGGACTCTAACTCTCTCTCAGGGCGGCCTGGACGGGCTCGTAGTCTTGATACCGCGCAACGTCCGACCCTAGTTCAACCTCTGATATTCGCCCTGCAGGACGAGGGTCCACGCACGCGTAAGAGTGACGATCGGCCGCGGGACTCCATCCATCAGGGTCACTCAACGGCCACGCATCCCGGGCCAAGTTCGATCGTGACGGTTGCGCGTGTTGATCGCCTGCCATCCATGTCCGCCCGGCCAACATCCGAGTTGACCTCGGCAGCTGATATGAACGCTCTTAAAGCTCGTGAAGCCTGGGAGATGGATCGGCTGTGGAAGGGAAGGAGCATGGTTCAAAGTCAGCCGGGGGCCAACGTGATTGCCTCCCCCTCCAGCACAGACTCGAAGGCAGTCAACCACGAGACGACTAGAGACGCGTTTTCGATACAGAGCTTCGCCCATGGATCCAGTCACACCTCATACGTCGTGCAACCGTTACAAGCACACCCCATACCAGCCAGCGTGTTTTATGCTAATATGCCAACCGCGCCTCCACCGATCATCTATGCTGCTACCTCTCCGTATGGGCAACCGCACTCTTCGTCTTCGCGGGACTACACGACGTATCGGTCACTCCCTAATTCTTTCGCGTTTCCTTCCAAGGACGCTTCGGTTGATGCACCGGCTCACCCAAACCCGTTACCTGCCCCCCCGCGCGCATCGAGTTATCAACCTGCCCATCTACCAGTCCTGTCAGACAGAAGTAGTGGAACTGCTTCAGAATACTGGGGAAAGTACGCTAACATGTCATCACATTCATGATATACCCACTTCAATTTCATTCGCATGATGCATTGCACCATTTCACTTTGACGCTCACTTAGACTCACGACGCTCATGACGGTATTCCCAGTCATTGCAACCTCGGCTACTTTTCGTTTTCAGGTGTTTTCTTTTCTTCGGGTGTTGCTTGCATTTTTATTGCAGTTTTCTCTTCCTTTTCACACTGACTGAATAGTCTTTGGACACTGGACCTCTACCGTGTAATAGTTCACTCTAAGCCCACATAAGAGCGACGGTATAATCAGATCAATATGCGACACTGATAGTACAGCAACAAGGGCAACATTTGCCAAGCGTCCAGCATGGACGAATGATTCGCACGGCAATGTTCGTGAATCAAGGTCACCTGTAATTCCCTCTTGCCCCACTGTCATATCGGAAAAAAAAAAAGTACAATCAGTCTGGTACTTGGTACAGAGCTTCCACATGAACGATAATACAAAATATGCAAGTCAGTGCTCTGGTTAACCATGCCGTAATAAATGAATCGTAAAAGCGGGTATGACTTACGAAGAGAAAGAAACATGGGAACGTACTCGCGCATGACGCCGTCAGCCAAAAAGAGGTCATCATGACAAGTGCGCACGATAGTCCAGAGGGAATTCTGAGATGGGGTAGTCGTCCCACTGACGTTCGCCGCTATCGAGAAAGCGACGTAGCCTAGCGACCTGTGACGAGAGATACAAGAGGATGATCTGCATCTTGATGTCGAGCTTGAGTTTGAGTATCTCTTCGCATGTCCGCAACGCTTGGGCGCGGGTAGCTACAAACATGTTGCCCTTGAAGCCGACTTCTTTGAGGCTATCGATCATTTCTGAAAACTCGGAGCACCAAGCAAGGACGCCGAGCTGGCATACGTGTGAGTCTCGTAAAAATCGTATGCGTGGGGAGCAGACCTGGCCGTATTGCTTGAACCGCCCATACAGCACATTTGGCGCAGCTTTGAGAGCAAAATCGAATGCCTCGTTCTGTCTGATAACGTCATCGTCTGGTATGTAGGGCTGAACGACCGGTTGAGGCTGGGAGAGAGTCAGCCAAGTCCATTGAGGGAACATGACCCTTACCTCGGGTCGTGGGGGAGGTTCCTGGAACCACTGATGCCCGGAGTAGTCTACTTCACCACCAAAGTCGACAACCTCAAGGTTCTTGCCTGTATAGTCCATCGTAGGTCTTGAAAAGGAGTCGAGTATGCCGGATTGGACGAAGAAACCTTCGAGGAGTAGCGCAAGGTCTTTAGGAAGTGGTGACTGCTTGGATTCGGGTTGCTTGGAAGGTACGAAAATAGTCCGATGGTCCGAATGTTCGCTGGATGGAGTAATTGAGTGAGAGTGAGGCCAGGCACAGGAGTGGGAACGTACCAAGTGGCGGGGGTCGAAGGCGCTTTGACGAGATGGAATTTTGGAACGTTCGGTAACTGGTTACGGGCGGAGGGATCCTGCAGGCAATCAGCAAGGCGGAGCGCATCTGACCAGGAAAACGACCTTGTATCTTGTGTTGAGGGATGTCCTGGACGCTTTGACGGAAGGACGGCGATAAGTGCGAGGGCTAGACGTGCGGGACTTCTTGAGTCTTGCGATAGATTGCCGGTGGCGCTCGACGGAAACCTGACTAATACTTGATAACCGACAACGGAATTGCGGCGAAGGTGATGGAAGGGCCGAGGCAAATATAGTAGTGGGGGTGGTACTGGAAACAGGGGAGTAAAGCGTGCTGTCGAGCGGCGTGGGTGAAGTCACGAATGACCCTGAGGCTGTATCTGAATCTGGGCTCTCTGGACAGACGTTTGTATGGAGGGGCTGCAGTATCGGCCGGGAAGGCGGGGTCGTTGGTCGGCGCGGCTGAGGAGGTGGGACAGGAATGAAGGGTGGTGGAATGGGTAATGGAGTTGGCGAGTTGGGCGCGAAGAGGGTAGACGAGTCGAACGTAGTGACCTCGGTGATCTTGAGGTGATCCGAATCGCTGAGAGCGGAAATGCGGGATGGAGGAAAGACAGCAGATATCTCGGACGGATCAAGATGAGTCACGTTCCGACTGAGCCACGAGGGTGACGGAAGGAGGTATGACGATCTTGTGGAGGAGTTTACCAAAGAACTCCTTACCAAAGAGGACGGAGACGCGGTGAGCTCTGAGGGATTCACCAATTGGTAGCGAGACGAAGGAGAAAAGTCGCGGCCGAGTCCGGCTGGTGCCGAGTGCTTCCGCCTGAGTGGGGGCGGAATAGGGATGGGAGGAGGGGAAGACTCTTCAGGGAGTGAAGATATGGAAGTGGGAGGCGACGAGTCGTCACGGGCAGAGGAGAATTGCGAACGATGAGCAAGGCTGGCGGCAAGCTCTGGTACGCAGGGAGGAACGAGGGGGTAAGCGGGATCGCTGGACGAAGAGGTGGTATCAAAGTCACGCCTGAGGCTCTCGCGTCTCTTGCTCCTGATGGTGTCGACAGACGAAGCGTCGACGGGATGAGATACAAACGAGTCGAGAAGGGTCTGTGAAAGAGACTTGAAACGCTGGAGAGAACCGGTGAAACGATGCCTTGGTTTGACGAGTTTCGGCGGTCGTTGGACGAGGCCGGCTGGAAGAAGTGGGACGGTATGACCAAGGCTCGCGTGGGGCACTTGTTCTGTGGGATCCTGATCTGCAGGTACGATGCAGTCTGGTGGGAAGGAGTCGCGTTTGACGGACGAGGATGTGGATGCGTCAGGCGGGGAAGCGCCGAGAGGGGGAGTGGGGGAGTCGAAGGTGGAGGCAGCGGGGGCGGACGTTTCAGGGGTGGGTATGTGCGTTGGGGGTTTCGGAAACGCAAGGCAGAGGTCGGATTCGTTGGTCGCGGTGCGGGTGCGAGACGAGGAAGCCCTGCTGTCTGTGAAGGAGGAGAGATGGATGGATACCTTGGAAATGTTTTTGAGACGGAAGAGGGTAGGCCTTGTGCGAGGGAGCTCGGGCTGGGGAGGGGAGGTTAAGGAGGACTCGCCGGGGGGGTCCTCGGGGGGGTCGGGACAAGGAAGGGGGGGGACGTCGTCGTCGGCGATGAGCTCAAAGTCGTCGGGCTGCTTTTGGTGTTTCTTGCCAAAGAAGCGGGAGGCGGGGAATGCGCGGGCGAGGAGAGAGTGGGTCGAGCTGCGCAGGGAGCCACGAAGGCCGCGAGGGAGCTTCGACTGGAGAAAGTTGTGCGCGGACGTTGTGAGCAGACGAGTCCTCGAGACACGGACTTGTGGAGAGAGGGAGCAGCGGACGAGCTTTGAGGGCAGCGGGGGCGTGACCGCTGCGTGTCTGCCAGGCGAGAGCAGACAAGGACCGCAACGAGGTCGAGGCACACACCGTCTTCTCCCCCTCTGCCCACAACGCGTGCAGTCCTTCTATTCGTACGTAACCTACATGTCATCCCAACAGGTGCTGTCCTTCTCCGACTTGCCCGAATCCCAGTAAATCAGCGTCACCCGCGCGAGGGGAAACCAGCCGACCCATCAGCGGTATTCTCCCAACAACCATCCTTGCCCCCCTCACCGCTCTCGCCAGCCCACGGTTCGACCACCCCAATACCAACTCGCTCCCTGCTCCTCCCCCCAGCAACGCTACCAGCAACGCGATCACCGAGAACTCTCCTCCCCACGCGTACAGCGTGCGGTGCTCGTCAAAGGGGTATCGTATCCCAATCGTCCGCACCCACGAGCCACCACCAATCTGCATGGGTTCGTGGATTCCACCCCCTCCTATCCCACTCACCCCCGTCCTCCCTCCGTCGCACCACAGCACCATGCTCCCAAGCTCGTTGGCTCTCGCTTTCGCCTGCTCCCACATCGCCAGCCCGACTGTCGTCTCCCAAGTACGAGCGGGCCCCATGATCAGTGATGGCCGAGAGTCCAAGTTCGCGAATACAGTCGGCGACGTAAAGTCTAGACATATAGACGACGTGATAAGCAGGGGCCGCGTATAGTTTGGCGCTGGTGCCCATTCAGGCTTGGCAACGCCCTTGGGGTGTTTCAGCTGCCAACGCGTAATCACGGGTGGATCAACCGATGGTATCTTTGAAAACGATTCCGTGACTGGGCTTATCGTCAGAGGAATAGAAGAAAAAAGTCGCTACTCACACGGCACGAGATGGCGTTTGTAATATTGAACTGCTTCATCGCCCGCCTTTTGGCCCTTGTGGACCAGCGCGAATCCATTTCTTGTATGCGCCGGATCACCCACGACATACTCATCGAACGCGACCCCAATGATAGCAGAGAGCGGGAGCTGTCGAATCTTGGAAAACGCGTCCTCGCGCTCCATCTCCGAGTTAAAGACGACCGCACTTTCGGGCCAAAGAATGACATGCGCTGCATTCATTTTGGCCGTCTCGTCGATAAAGTCCTGCAACGTAGGATGGCTCCCATCCAGCGGATTGGGCAAGACGCAACCAACCGTGAGTGGCGTGTGCACTGCAACATCAGCGCGAGGGAGTGTGTTTTGCGTGAAAGTCGAGGGAATCGTTAAACCGAGGAGTATGGTCACGAGCGTCAAGAGTCCTCTCAATCTGGAAGATAACAGCGATTGGTTTCCGTCCATATCCAGAGGCTCGTAGTCCGAAGAGCCCATCAGCCACTGAGCGAATAGCTCAGAGCATACTACCGCCCAAGCTCCAACGATCCAATCGATCCCAACCGGACCGGCAAGTGGTAAGATCCAGCCGTATGAAGAGGGAACGGGGGCTGGCCACCAGTTCAGTAAACGCCCGACGGGAGACACCCGCGATGTAAGGCACCAACACGTTGCCCAGAGTGCCGGGAAAAACGTGAGCTGTGCCCAATCGGCGTTCAAGCGGCCCTTGAAGCGAATGTCGAGGTAGATGGAGACCACTACAATGATGTAGGTTGCTCCGGATAGGAAGAAGATGGCAGCTAGAGACTCCGTGGGGTCAGACAGAGCAGTGGTTGCCGCTCTCCAGTGGGCGAGAGCTGACCCAGCGGTAACTGCGATCCAGGAGCAAAGCAATTCTCGCCCTCGGGTGTGACGGCGGGCAATCCTTTGCCCGTGGATCATGAGGACAGAGAGAAGTAGCACAAGGGGAACAAAGCTCGGCAAGGGACCTAGAGCCACTGCTGCCAGTAAAAGTTCTGCAATTGAGAAAAGGGGAGTGGGATGTTGGGTAAGTATCAACGCCTGCAGTGAGGATGCCATGATCACGACAGATGGCAGTCAAGGAGAAATACAGGAACGGGACCAATATTTATCGCGCAGTCATTTTGGGGTTGTTTGTCGTCTGCAAAAGCAAACCGTGTATAGCCAAACCTAAATATGTATCCAAGTACACTATGACCAACGAGTGATACAGGACGCCATGCACAAGGAATGGAAAGCAGCTTCAAGGGTAGACTGCCACAACAAAGCCAGGAAGTTGGCGTTGATGGAAGAGGAACTAGGCATAACACATGCATATGTTCGCTGTGAAATGCAAATGCAAAGACCAACGGACCACAGATCAGCTCCATTCTCTTCAAGTCATCCCAATCACAATGGAAATCACCCAGTATGAGGTAGTGGGTCATTCCTAAGGCATAGGCTGTCCCGTCGTTTCAGGATCCGATGTTTGATGTTCCATGGACGAGGCAAACGGATCCCCAGCGTCGCCCATCAACGGGCCACCCAATAATGCTTCCGCGCTATCCAGCTGGCCAAGGTCATGCACGCCCTCGTAGGATGTACCATCTGGACCAAGAACACTCATGTCCAGTCCCCCAACATTCCCTTGGTGAGCGCCCTGGTGCACGCCGACGCCTATACTTCCGTCCAACACTTTGAACGATGCATCCAGTATATCTGCTCCTTCGTCGACGGTTAGCATAGACTCGGTGTGCTGAAGTGACAGGATTGGGACCGTGGGTGAAGGGGGCTTCGTCTGCGGTTCTTCAGTAGCTTCCTGGTTTGCGAAGTTAGCTTCCGTGGCATCCTGGATGGCATCAGGCGCAACGGACGCGGCCGGTTCATCCTGATCCATGTCTTCGTCGCCCTCCCCGACCTCGGGTTCATCTGGGAGAGGGGCGAGAGGCTCGTCGGCTTCCTCCTCGTCATCACTGAATTGCTTGCAGAGGTCCACGATTATGAGTCGCCCTGTGCATCCGCTCGCAGACGCGGGGACGCACCTGTTTTTTGTCTGTCTTCACCCACTTGTATATCTTCATATTCGAGCCCGAGGCCGCGTTCTCTGGAGTAACCCATATTTTCTCCCAGCACACGACGGGCTGCATAAGCTGACGTCTAGCAGCCTCTGTCGTGGCAAGGCGCACTCCAATCCTCCGTTTCGTCGCCATCGTCTATGTCGACGAAGAAAAGGAGTAGTTGGACCCCAGACACTCCGAATCATTTTTACGAGAAAAATCATCGACACACGAAATGATGATCTACCACTTGGTCTAGAATTCCGTCCAATCTCAAAACGCAATTGCGTCGTAATCTCTACCTCAAGCTGATTGTTCAGCCCAACGAAAGACGTCTTCGATGGTCACTCCCTGCGATGTGGGCTAGTGGAAAGCTATGTAAATATGTTGGAAAACAATGTTCAAAGCGGGACCAACCTGTCCTTGCTGGCTTGCCTCAGGTGCAGTGTGATGAGAAGCAGAGTCTAGAGCCGCAGAACGCAGCTCCAACAGTCGCGCTTCAAGCTCGTCGCATTTGCTAACAACAGAAAACCACGTCAGAACGATCGACAAGCGTGACGAGAGACGTGTCGAACGCGTGAATGGAGATCGTCTCCTCGCGACGGAGCTCTAGCTGGCGCTGCATCATGCTTTCCAGATTCCCCCTTGCCTAAATGGTCGCATCTGTGATCTGCCACAGGAATGGAGGAGGTGGACCGACCTGGACCGGACGCAAGTCGTTCGCGGCAGCCATCAGATTCTGGGCAAGCACGGTAATCCATTCTACGTGTCTCTGCCATTCCGGAGAGACAGTGGAGTAGGGGGATGGAGGCGGCGCGAGAATGGCACCGGTGAGATTAGAGTACGTGACAAGAAGAGAACGGAGGATGGATAACAGCGCGGGACGGCGATCTAGTTATGAGACGATAAGAGCACGCGGTGCATGGTGTTGGTTCGCGACTCGCCTACGCTCGGATCGGCTGGATACAGCTGGTGTCCGCCCTCCTCAGCTAATGAAGGAATAGTTTCCTTGACCTTGAAAGACCGCGTCAAGGATTGCTGGCACTTGGAAGCACGGGCCGTACAAACCACGTATCACCGAATACGTCGTAGTGACCCTCTTCAAGGATCCAGTCCACCCGGGGCTTCTCCAGCTGCGACAGGGGCCAATGGGGGACATCGGTTTGATCGGACAGTACTTCGTGCTGGTTCACGGTGCTGATGTCGACGTCTTGGTCTTTGACACGGTCTCTAAGCAGCTGGAGGAGATTGAGATTATGTGTGGTGTAGTTGGAATAGTGGGAGGGGGGAGAGGGAAACGGGTTCCTCAGTTCTGTTTCTTCCTCCTCCATGGTTGTCCGGTTGAATTATTTATTTATTTATTTTGGACTTCTTTTTAGGCTTTGACTCCAGACTCCAAGCAAGACTCTAGCCATGGTGCGCCGGATCGCGTCGCAGGTGCACAAGCAGGTCTCCCGACTCATGCAGGCGAACTACATTCGCGAAGAGCCTTTGTGGTACCAAGCAGTCCTGCAGTATCCCCCTCTTCCCCTCCCCTCACGCGGTCCTCCCTTCGAAGCCATCGATGCGGAAGGGCCCTCTCGCACACCAACCGTCTCGAGTCTGCGACCTCCAAAGATGCAACCCTTGACCATCAGATACTTGGAGGACAGGATTCGCCTTCAGTTCTTCAGAGACCATCCGTTCGAGGCATTCAGGCCAGTCTCTATCGTGGAGGGCCGGCATGTCGAGCCAGAACACCCAGTGAAAGGAAAGGATTGGTCGAGGTTGGGCCAGCGCACCAAGAACCCAACGGCCGAAGAGTGGGCGACTCTCTTTGCGCTTTTCTGCGTTCCGCTGATTCCCGTCCCTAGTGCAGTTCTCTTCGCGGCTAACCTCCACAGACACCACAAAATGTCGCTCACCGTCGCTTATACACGTGCGGTCGCAGAATTCCGTACCCTACGTGCAGAGTATGACATTGCAAACGCGTTCGCTCGCATGGAAGCCGAGTCTTATGGTGTCGTATTTCAGTCAGAAGTTGACCGGACGTTCGAGAAAGAGGACAAGGTTTACAAGTCTACCGAGCGCAAGAAGGCCCTCGATGAGAGTGCTCTCCGCGCACGCAAGCGTTGGCGTGCAATCCTCAACCTCGACAGCGGCATGGGCAATACCTGGAGTCGCGGGCAGGAGTATGTCCAACGTCAAAAGGATGGTGTGCGACCATCACACCTTGTGGACGACCCAATCAAATCACCTTCGAGTCCATCAGAAGAACAGCTCTTTGAAAGTCGATAGTTTAGGGTATTTCATTCAGATCGATCCTTCCATACCCCTCGACTCGTACTAGCAATGCAACAGGAGCTTAAACTATGCCTTGACGCGTGACTGTGCGGCCAAGGCCGCGTTCATCCCCATCCACGTCTTTTCCACAAGACCTAATAGCCTCTGCATATCCGAGCTCCAATCATTCATCACGTCCTCCGCGCTCCGCTTGGGCGTGAAACTTACGATGCCCGCTGGTCGGTCTATCCGTGCCCAGATGGTTTTGGAAACAACTAGCCGTGCAAGGGTCTCTTCTGTTTGTTGTGGTGTGAGGTCAAGAAGGGTTGTTAGGCGGGACAGCCTAATCCGAGTATAATACTGTGAAACGACTCGGACGTTCTGAACCACAGTCAGACCCGCTGCGCCATCATTCAGAGGAATACTCACGTGTTCAATGACACGAGTGTGGAGGTCTTCCCACTGCGCAGCATTGGAGAACACGGGCGTCGTTCGCAGGAAAGTACCATAAATCGATTCGATTCCAGGCCACCTCATTAGTTCTCGTGTTACAAAGGATTTGACAAGGTTACTGGAAAGGAGTTCAGTAGTATCCGGCGACCGTCGCGAAATGTCGTACTAGTGCAATTCAAGTTTCTCCAGTGCGGGGTTCACGAACCAATGATGCAACATGTCTGACTGTTCGTTATTATGGGGGGCAAGAACAACGTAGTAGACAATGTGTTCGAGTGCCTAAATTCACCGGATCAGGTGGATTCAATGAACAGGTTCCAAGTTCAAACAGCCTACCGCGCGGTTTTTACTCTCGTCATCTCTCATCGACGGGGTGTCCCACACTTTCTCGTAGTGCTTCGCAACCTCCAAGTACGCCGTTTGATGTAGTGCTTGTTGGATCATCAAGTCATAAAATTTGAGCTTGAGGTCCTGATTATACACCACTGATCAGCGGTCGGGATCGATGTCGGGGATAGGATGTTGCGACAGACCTCGTTCTCCTTTTCTTTAAGGAACGTCTCGTTGACCTTGCGACCACCAACCCTTGCCTTGGCCCACTCGGGCTCCCCTCCTCCAATGGCTGTCTTCTCCTCCTTCTTTCCCTTGCTGGCAACCTCGGCATCCTTCAAGCGTGCAAGCGCGATCAACAACCGCATTTGTTCCAGAATGAATTCAGTCTTTTCTCTCCGTTCCATCGACGAGTACGTTTCCACCTGGAGGTCGGACAGCAGGTCGGACGCCGTTTGCAGCGATTCCTTGACGGCGGACGCATTTGCGGACGGCAACTTCGACAGGCCTTCGTGGTAGTGCGAGAGCAACAGCGTCACGCGCGCACGAGGAGTCTCGAGGAAAATCTACTCGCACCCGCTTAGCCAGCAGCCGGACAACGCGTTTGTTACAACACACCTTGCCTTCGGTGACCGATCGCAACGTCTCCACCAGCTCCAACCACTTGACGTCGCCTTCTCGTTTTCTAATTTCCGCCAGCCAGCCCACCGATTGCTCCACCATGGCCTGCACGACGCCCTTGAGTTGCCCGTGCTTCTTGCTCAACAGATTGATGGTGGCGTTGAGCTGAACATAGTCACGGGCTTCATAGCATTGGTCTAGCGCAGCTTTGGCGAGACGCGTGGTTGACGGTAGATCAGAAGCCTTGGTGACATCAGCGAGACGACTGAATCTCAGAGTGTCGACGTACGTTTCTGGTTTGCTTTTCCAGCGCAAAGAGCTTATCCAGAGCCTCTGAAATTCTACCAGACTGATGATGTTTTGTGGCTTGAGTGACTGCCACGGAAGCGGGACCAAATCGCGCACCTCGGAGAGCGTTTGGGTCTCTGGTATCAATACATCCACCTCTGGGGTAAAGTCTCTCTCTTGTTTCTTTACTTCGGCCATTGCTAGATGATAGTGTGACCGCGAATATGGCTGGTCGACATTCAGCGTGAAATGACGCGTCGCAAAGATGTTTGGTGCTGTTTGCCTTGCAATCTTGGCCTTCCCTTCTCTGGAAGGCTCCTGTCCGCCGCTTTCTTGGTCTGTCGGCGCGGCCACGTTGATTTCTGTCACAGTCGTTGTCACAGTCTGTTCGGTCGAGCCTCTTCCTTTCCCATCTGCACTAGAATAGTATTCATGATAATAACCCTACAACAAGCGCCAGCACCCGTATACTATATGAGTAAAAACGTCCGTCGCAGGAGAATTCATAGACAAACAGGAGGGATGTCATGGTCCAGGAGCTCGGTCGTCGATGGAGTGGAGTTCCATTGGATTTCTTTGAGCTCGCTTTTTTCGTTTGACGGCTCATCGCCATCCTTTTTTGTGGCATGCAGCATAGAAAGCGACTTGTCGAACATATGCATAGGCAACGTGAGTGGGTACGTGAGGAAAACACGGTATGCGAGGGCGACCAGGCCCGTGAAGATAGCGGGGAGGACAGAGGGGATAGAGTTGAAATCGCCATATTTTTGGAAGAGTTGGGCAGTGTGATCGAAAGACGTTTCCATAGATTTGGTGTCTGTGGGTAGCGTAGCGTCAACCGCGGTGTCGACCATCATAGGTTCCACACCGACAGACTGGTGGGCTACTTCGGGTGTTGCATCGACCGCCGTCTCGACGCACGTCGGGGTCGCATCTACAAAAGCAGAAAGTAGATCGGGCTTGATCTGAACCATCCGGTCAACGAGGGACGGCGCCGACTGGATTCCGTGCTCTACGGTCTTGGGCCGAACGTGAGCAAACTTGTTGACATAAGTCTTTTTAATGGTAGCGTCAACGCTCTGCTCTTTCGTGGGTCTTTTAGGTTCACGTGCAAGGACTTTGGCCCTTTCAATGAGACGCATGCCCTGGAGGTGGGGCAACCAATCTGATACTTTCTGCCATCCCTGAGCATTGGCCTCAACGTAACCCGGACGGTTCTTCTCGTGGAACCACTTCAGCAACTCGAGGTGTGGTGCAAGGTGACTGAGAAGGATAGTAGTGTGAAGTGGGTCGTTGACGTTCGAGTGGCCCACGTGGAGGCGAAGAAGCGACCTCGAGGAAACCTCGAGGGCGGACAACGTGTCCGCGGACCCCGGGCGTCCGTCTAGCACGAGTGCAAGGTTCTGCAACCGCGCGCAGTTTTGTGTGAGAGTCGCGACACCTTCCAAAGTGAGGTTTGGCCCTGAAGAACCCGAAAACCGTGCCATGGGACACAATCGTAGGGTCTCAATGTTGGGACATGCTTTGGCGATGTAACGTAAGTCTTCATTGAAGAAGAGAGTTGACTCTGGGAGGTCAATCTCGAGGCGGACGAGGGTAGGGAGAGAGGAGAGGTATTGGAGGGGAAGGTGGCGAGAGGGTTGATCTGCAGCTGCACGAGATGTCGCCCGGACGAGTTCTGTAAACCGGGATGCACCCGTTGCACTGATACGCAGAGAAAGGAGCGTCTGGCTAAACCGTTCACATATCATCACCGAGAGGTCTTGCCAGTCAGCCATATCAGGGGGGTCCTCAATGACGAGCTCGAGACTTGTGAGCTCGCTCGTGATGTGCTTCAAGAACACGGCAATGTTCGCAACTTCACCGGTTAGCTGGAGGCTCCGAAGATCCGTAAACACGCCGCCCGAGTGCAGGTCGCCTGTCAGGCGAAGTGACGACTTCTTAATTTCCGTGAAGTCTATCTCGTCACCGGAGAAAACACCACTGTCGGATGAGGCGTCGCTGGGAGTTGCCACGCCAGAAGAGACGATGTCATCGAAGAAACCTTCCACGGCAATGATTGATCTTCCAGTGAGATCCAATTCAAGAGTGTGAAGAGCAGGCAAAGAAGCGGCCCACTGTCCAACCTGCGACGACAAAGCACCAGGTGCAACCAAAGCTAGCTTTTCAAGCGTGTTCTGCGAGCGTACGAGATCCGTGAACGTTTCAGGAAGGCTGGTGGGGGAAGTGAACGAGAACGCAGTTAGCTGGGTTTGGCTGCAAACATTAACGAGATAGGCGCCAAGCTGCGGAATCCTAGTGCCGACTTCCAAGACTAAGCTCTGCAACTCGGGGTTCAAGAAAAGTGTGGAGCGTTCCAGGCCGGCCGCAGTGTCTACTCTCCATATGAGTGTCTGCAGGTGGGGCAAGATATAGGGCACAGGGCGGTTTTCTGCGATGATGGTGAAGACGGAAGGTGATACACTCGGAGATGACTCGATGTACGCAATGCGACAAACACGTTCGCCGTATGCGAGGACTCTGTCCCAGTCCTCGGGGTTTGGCGCCTTGGCCTATATTACAGTCCGTCAGCGATGCGTAGGATATGAATACACGCGGTCAGGACTTACCAAACCGAGCCCTGGGCGGCGGGCTCTCTTCATGATGTTGTTGGGGAACAACGAGACGAGGGGCAGAAGCGAGTCGAGCTCTCTCCAGAGCACATTCAGCGCGGGTTCGCATATCGCCTTGCAGGTACGTGCCAATCGAGACATGGAGCGGCGTCCATTGGGTGACTCAACGATGGTATCGAGGAGCTTCTTTGCAGCATCCGGGTCGCGGAATAGAGCAGGGAACATGGTCTGGTCGTAAACGGAGTAGCTGTAATGGGAGGACTGGAAGTTAATATTACTCTTAGGCTGCTACGGTGGGTGCTAAAGTGTCGAAGAACAAGGAATTAGAAGAAAGGTCAGGAGGTTAAATAGGTGAGTTGTACCCTTCACTGTTCACACCACGCATTCTTCGAGGCCGTTCTCGTCAATGACTTGCGGATGCGGGCTGGCTAGATTGACCAATCATGTGATGAAATGAAGCAATAGGACAGGCGAGCCACGCTGCTTGCTTGAGACACGGAAGTCCGGCCACACGCGTAAGGAGTGTGGCTCGACAGCGTGCAATCGAAGATAGCGAGCACATTTAGGCTCACACACGATTATCGAACCCACCCGTGGTGCACGTCCTGTACACACTCACTCAAGCGACCTCAAGCAGTGCAGTGCAGCCTTGGGTTCGACAAGCTGTAGTCTCTGAGTAAGGATGGACACTGATGGACACGTGGGACGCACGCACTGCCTATTAGATCCTGCATTTCATGGCTCGCGAAGCAGCGTGAAACAACTGATATGAAAGCACAGCAAAGTGAAAGCACAATAGCTTAGCATAACCACATACAATGCGCCAGATTACAGTTCGCCAACTTCCCAGGGTATAGGTTCGCCCTCCCAATCGTCCTCGGTCTCTGCGTCCCCGAGAGCGCCTTCATCCGTTTCGCCAGCATCCCATATGTCCCCTCCTCTGAAGGGGTCGTAGTGTCCGACACGATCACCATACAACAATCCACGGACGACACGTTCCTCCGTGCTATTCCGGTTTCGCGGCGGTGAAATTGCAAGCACGCGGCGAAATTCATCCGGTAAGTCTATGTTGAACGTGTCCGACGCGTGATGATTTACATCAATCTGCTCGTCAGCAACTGGATCGTGGCTGCGTGTTCCAAGATGTAGTAATGGATCCCATTCGAGGTCATCGGCGTGTCGGTGCTTGCTCTGATTTGACCCAACAATGGCTACTTTGAGGGCGGCATCGTCTGGGCTGTCCGCATCTTCATCGCTCCCTTGATCTTCGACTCTTAACTTTTTCCAGCCACTAGTCGCATTTGCCTTTCCTTTGCCGGCATCCCGATTGACCGAGTCTTGCGGAGGGGGAGATGGCGGGATCAAGGGATGGTGCGACTGTAGAGGGACAATACTACTATCGTCCAGAGCACGTTTGTTCAACGTCTTTGGTCGTGAGGCCTGAGAAATCCGAGATTTAAAAGTGGACTTGTGTGATGGCGCGGGGAAGTGGTCTTTTATGGGAAAGGAGGGCTGTGCCTGAATGCGACTGATACGAAGTCCCGACCCAGAGGTGATGCCCTTGGACCTGAAAGGTTTGAGGGAGGTCGGAGTAAAAGGGTCTGCGGGGCCCGAGTCGAGCTGTGCGACGGAGGGACCAACGGGCTTCTTCGGTATGGAGAGCGGGGGCAGGGCATCGTCGAATAATAACTTGAAGGACTTGCCACCAGCAGGAGCCTTTACCGGAGAATCGGCTACGAAAGACGAGGTAAAGTCGCATTGTGGTAAGTCATGGTCGGTTTCGTGCCCGCTTTCTGAGGAGTCCTGATCTGATTTGTGGACGGATGGGTGAGCCTGTGAGCGGACGCGCTGGCGCTTTGGTTTGTTGGGAGAAGGAGAGACGGGTTCGCCGCGTAGACGCTTTCGAGCGCGAGAGACGGCGGTTGTAGGCACGGGCCGGCCACAAGAAAAAGACGCGTTTTGGGTTGGGTCTGGGGGCAAGATGGAGGGGAATTGGCCAGGAGAAGGGGTGGCCGTTCGTGGGCGGGGAGCGAATGGGTCTGGAAGAGGGGATGGCGAAGCACGCAAGGGATTGTGTTTGGTGGACTTCTTGACGGGGGAGAAGGGGTTGAAACGAGGCGGAGGGACGGGGTCTGCTGGGCGAGATTTCGGGGCGGGAAGACGAGAGTGCGGGGACTGACTGGCTGCCTTGGAAAGCTTCTTGTAGAGCTTGTATTTCTCGGCTGGAGGAAACGTGAGCGGGACGGAACGCGTCGGAAAGAGGGCGCACCGATGGCAGGCTGGTCGCGGATGTCCTGGACGGAAGGATCTCTGCCGTGTGTTGCGGCAAAGTCACGTTCCCAAGACTTGATTTCTGCGCGAACGAGCGGGAGATGGGACATGGTGGTGTGAGTAACCAAATCGGGCCTTGCTCTCATGGACCCACCACACCTCAGGATGCCTCTCCCGCGCGCGCTCCTCGACGACCCCGCCTTCTCCCCAGACCCCCGCTCTCACCCCCACTTTCCCCTTGCGAATGCGCGCTTCTACAGGACCCTGCCTACAAAGTCCCCAGACCGCTCTTCGCCCACCTCCGTGTCCGAGTCCGACTCTTTGGCCTCTCCGTCTCCGACGGCCTCATCAGCGACCTCTCCCCCCCAGTCGCCACCCCGCTCCCGTGGATCTGGATCCCCCCTTTCCCCTCTCTCCGCAAACCCAAAGAGTCCGAATCCCCCTCAGCGTCCCTCCGTGCCCGAAATTCTCCCCAGATCGGACGGCGTTCTGAAACCTCTGTCAACCAATATCCCTCGTAAAGCAAAGATGAAGGCTTTCATCCGTCGCCTCACCACCCGCCACAACCTCGATCGTATCGACGAGTTGGACGAGACGGACCCGTTTGGAGGCAGCTACCATCATGACGGCCCTTATGAAGCGATCGGTACCAACCTTGTGCAACCCACCCTACCTGCCCCTCGCAGAGCCCATACTCATCACTCAAAACGCGAGGTCTGTCAGGTGTTTGCTCACATTGATCCATGTTGCTCATAGCACCCATCAAGTCCGACCCACGTCCTTTGCGTCCCGCTCAACATCAAGTGAGTCCAGCAATTTACCGTGCTACTCACCATGTCTTCACACTGCTCGTCTGGTCTACTTACCAGGCTCCGCCCGCCTACGGTGAAACAGGATTATCATTACACCTCGAACCAGGCCAGATCCTTCAACCTAACACCATCTATGGCTCTCACATCTCCAGCATAACTGCGGTTCCGGCCCAGTTCCTCCCTCAGCCAACTACAATTCTACCCGCAACAAGACCAGACCCCTCCCGACGCCAATCACTACCGAACGCGCGGACACGCCACCACAAAGACACTCCGTCTTTGCACCTTCGAGATGGCTCTCAGATCCGCCAGTCATCGTCTCTGCGTGCTCCTCGGCAACGCTACCTCGGAGACTATGCGCCTGACATTCCCAATAGTCCCCCACCGCATCACCATCACGCAGCATCTTACGTACGGCACCATACAGAAAAGACCGTACTTCCTCCACCCAGGTATGAGTCTAGGTCGCTTGCCTCAGATCCTCCACGATCGCCGCAACATACCCCTCCACCTTCCTTCAACCCTACCTCACTGGAAACACAGTCTACGGAGAACACCCCACCTGCTCCACCTCATGTTCCCCGACACAAGTCTGTCCACTCGCTGGATAGCTCTCACATGATCAGTGGCATGTTCTCGCAGTCCTCTTCTGCTATACAAAACAAGCCTTCAGACCCCCCGCGGATGCGCCACCTTCCGAAACGTCTTGTGATGCCCGCCCCGCTCCAGCCTCAACCGCCGCAGCCCCACTACAATTTTCCTCCAGCAGAACCTCCATCTTGGCAGGGTGAGTATCCGCTTGATATTGCCCTGGAGGGTGCGCATTTCGAAGGGAAGCCTATTCTGTATAGTCAAGAACAAAGACTGCTACGGAAGAAGTCGTCTGCCTTCCCAGCAAAGACACCTATACCGGACCATGCACCCGTGTCCCAGAATGACGCCGCGCCGATAATGGGAAATTCCTCAACGAAGACGGCGAATGAGGCCGAAGGAACCACAGAGAAGACACGTCGGCGAAGGCTGAGTAAACGGAAGGGCGATATCTGAGTTTCGTACTCCTTTTGTCCTCCTGACATCAACTATATATTTGTTATGGCGGAAATGGCTTAGCTTACTTGTTCGGTTGGTCTTCTATTCCATCTATCCATTTTGTGACTAGCTTCATGGTCGAGGACTCCAGTTATCAAACCCGTCGGCAATTTGTAGTTCTACCCAGATATTCAATAGTGCTGGGCGCTGATTCATAGATACGAACTTTCATCCCATGCTTGTAATAATTATAACTACCAGCCAATACGAATGGCACTTTGATGGTTCTCCCGCGTTGGTGTATCAAAATCGTCTTGAAGAGCTTCGATCCCCCAACAGGACTTTCAGAAGCGTTTACAACACTCAACTTTCGTGCTGCTGCCATGAAAATCGTCCTCTCCTTAAGTGATCTGAGCGTTCTCTGGGCCACAAATATTCTGCGGAAGACTCAGTGCTGTCTTCACTTCCGCGATTACGCGAGAATCTGGCGGTCTGTGGGTCAGCGATCTACATATGAGGTTATTGCTATGAGCTAAATACGTACAGAGTGGGCACCAAATCGTCGCGTGGGCCGTCGAGTCCGTTCATTTCAGCGTGTGCGGAGGTTCGACGCCCGAAAAGGCCATCTAAACGCGGAGATGCCCTTGGCTACATGACTTTTTCGTGATATTGTCAGAAGACCTCATCATCTCCCTTGCAGAGGCGGTCGAATTGAGGCTACCTGATGGGGTTCTAAATTTGTCTAAATTTCCATGGAGGTAGTTGACATGAAGCCGTATCATGATGATCGGGATAGGCCAGCAGTGATTCAGCCGACTTAAACTGCCACAGACACTTCCCATGTGCTTGGTCCAAGTAAAACCGGTCAGGAAATCCTTGAATGCTCTACACACCGCGCCACAGGTCGGACTCTCGAATCTAATCTAGCCGGTAGCAAAAGCGTTCCAACTCTAATTCCATTTCGCCGTCATAAATACCTCCCTGCATGGGAGCATTGCTGGAAATGCCCTCCGCCCCCCTTTACCCCCCGACGTTCAGCCCATGGACAGTGCCAGTCTTCTGCTATATGGTCTATTCCCTGCTGTCGTAGCCACCATTCTCATCGATCGTATTTTATGGCCATCCAAGGCATGTCCAACCCTTCAACGCTCTCATACTCATTCTCTATGACCGACCGTTTATACAGCTCGATGGTATCCCTGCAGTCGGACCATCAAGTCCCCTCCTATCTTACTATGGCGCAGTAAGGTTCATTCTGCACGCCAGGTTCATGGTCCAGCAAGGCTATGATTTGGTCCGTCCACCAAAATTTTCCCATTTAGTGGGCTCACTTCGGAACTAGTACAAGGACAAATTCTTTAGAGTACCGATGATGGACCGATGGATGGTCGTGCTCACAGGCCCTCAACTCGTAGAGGAGCTCCGCAAAATTCCCGATGAAAGGCTGTCCTTCGATCACGCAATGAGAGACGTGTGTATTACTTACTTATTCCCCATCGACCTTCACGTACGTAACAACACTCAGATTCTTCAAGTCAAATACACTTTTGGCCTCGAAGCACAGATACATCCTTACCACGTCACTGTCCTTCAAGGCCAACTCAAGCGCAAGCTCGGCAATATCTTTCCCGATATCCATCACGAGATATGTCAGACGTTCGACGAAATCCTTCCTCCCAGCGAATTAGGTAAGCATAACCTTTGATAGTCCTGCAAACCAGGTTCGACTGCAATCTCCAGGCTGGGTGAGCCTCTCCGCATATTCCGCGGTGATGAAAGCGACATGCCGTACAAGCAACCGTGTCTTTGTGGGACTACCCATTTGTAAGTCTCACTCTATGTTGCCGCAAAGCGGTTACCCAGCTCCGTCCGTAGGTCAATCTCCCGAATTTGCCGATGTCCAATCAAACTTCGCTCTGCAAATAATTTTTCGAGCCAGTCTGGTAAACTTCTTTCCAAAGCTGATGCATCCGTGAGCACATCCTTCTTACTACCGATAATGCAACGATATGGACTATTTGGCTTTCAGACTCATCGGCCGCATATTGACCAACACGCCTAGCAGTCTGAAACGTTGCATGGCTTTGCTGCGTCCGATTGTAGAGGGACGACTTAAGCGATATAACAGTAACCCCGACGAGTTGCCTTGCCTCCCGGTCCGCCCTCTACTCTCACGACCGTATGTGTACTTACGGCATACATCTAGGATGATATGATCACTTGGCTCCTTCAGGTGTCCAAACCAGAGGACAGGAACCTACGCAGTATCTGCTTACGCATACTCGTGTTGAACTTTGCGTCTTTGCATATTTCGGCTCAGGTTTGTACTGTCGTTTACGAGGGGACGTTACTGACGATCTGATGTAGAGTCTCACTCATGCACTATTAAATCTCACATCTCATCCACAATACATGGAACCCTTACGCGAGGAAGTGCGAGGAGTGACTGAGCAATATGGGTGGACAAAGCGTTCGATGGGGATGTTGGTGAAAATGGAAAGCTTCTTGAGGGAGTCCCAAAGAATCAGCGGGACAACTCTCTGTGGGTGGATTCGTTCCTATTACTACGGCCAAGGCATTGATCTTCATCCTAGTTCCTATCATTCGGAAAGCCATGGAAGATATTACCTTTTCTGATGGGACAACAATACCTGCTGGTACTCACCTGACTGTGGCTGCAGTGCCTATGCACCTCGATGATCGCTATTATGAAAATGCGTCTGAATTTAACGCATTCCGCTTCTTAACAGGGCAAGATACCGGAGAAGAGTCGATGCAGAAATCCAGGCTTGCATCCACTAATCGATTGTACTTGGTATTCGGACACGGAAATCGGGCCTGGTACGTACCAGATCCGCCCCTAGTTGGCATTCCATATCTGATCGCCGCAAATCTGGCCCTGCACAGCCCTGGGCGTTTCTTTGCTTCTACCATGATGACTACGATGATGGCTCATTTGGTGTTAAATTATGACATGGTACTCAAGGATGGAGTGCGGCCTCCAGATCAATGGTTCCAGATGAATTGTTCGCCTAACCGGGCAGCGGAGATCATGTTCAGGCGACGCTCATCCTATGTTCACACGGAGTAATCTCGTATTCGCAATTCCTGCGCTATTATGATGATTTTGCTTTCATGCTTATTTGAGTGGAAATGGACCCTCATTGCGGCTGAATTGCGAAAAAGCGTAATTCGGGGCGATTGATAGGAGACGTCAAACCTATTAGCCTCCCCATTGGTCGTTTGAGGGCGTCATCTTTAAATGCACATATAAGGGGACACCTTTCCGCACATGCATGACACCTGACAGTTATGCAAAACACTCCTCAGCGCAGGTGCAGGCTAATTTGCTTACGCGTAATCGATGCGCCGGTTGTCACCAGCACTGCAGAGGCTTCACTATTGACTACTCGATCCTCGTACGTAAACGCTTGCTTTGAAACACTACCACAGTATGAAAGCATGTACGCGGGACAAGATCGGTGATCCCTGGATAACGTCGTGTTTAACTGCAAGTCGTACTCCGCAGCCCTCTCTCTCTCCACCTTTGAGTGAGATCCGAGACAAGTGATATCAGGAAGCCGGGCCGAGTATCATCGATGAATGTACCATAGGCTCCCACCAGTAGTTTCGATATTAATTTTGCTCATAGAATGGTCATGGAGCGCTACGGACCATTCAGGCGGCGTAGTTGATCCATGTCGGGAATACTTCATGTGTTGATAAATGAACTCGTTCCGTGGGTGTGGATTACCATCGAGGTAACCGGCAAGACTCAAATGGGTTAAAAGAGGAGATGGACGTTCATTACATTGAGGGACGATCAATAAGACATTCGGAACATGAACTGAAAAGTGTACTGCTTTGTATCAGGGTCCCAATGTGACCAATTCCAATAACCAGCATCATCGGATTCATCTTCTATCTCTCGCGCTGGGATGCGAAAGGCAATCGTTTCGTACGGCTCAGCAGCAACCTTTTAATGACATGTCAGGTCTCCTACGTTCCATCAGAAGAAGAACATACAATCAAATACTGATATGCCTTGTTGGGTGGCTCCCTCTTTTGTTCCCAAGCACTCATAAAGCGCCGTCGGGGGATGACGCCTTGTTTGATCTGAGGAAGGTGCACTTGTACCATCATGCCTTCCTTTCCGGTATCCCTGTCACGGACTTTCGTCACTCGGTAACCTGGTCGGCCAATTTTGAGGAAAACTTTTCGCTGTACGCTGGACTGGGCTGGGGCTACCATCAATTGGGTCTCCTTTGCATCCCTGGCCGCACGTCTCGCGAGATTTGTTTGGTGCTTTTTCCCTTGTGTGTGTGCGAGATATGAACCTTCGTTCGTGTGGAGCGTCAAGCACAGTCGACATTCAAGAGACCCGAGATGGTTGCGTAGAATGTAGGGATCCTGCGAGGAATTAGAACTGCGTGCAATGTAAAGAGGTAAACACACTTTTGCAAGGTCGATGGTTTCCAAGGCAAGCTTTCTAAGGCGCTCCCTTCTGTCGACGTTGGTTTCCGATGCGCCTGCAACACCTCCGCCTCCAAACTTGGAACCCACTCGATTCTGTATGAAAGGTAAACAATAAGGACGATGCTGATAGGGATACACGAACCTGATAATCTAGAAGAGAATGCAGGTCAGATATTGTCGCAATGAGTGACACAGCACCGTACCCATTGTCGTATACTCTGTCTTGGCCCTTGAGTGGGTTGGCGGTCAAAAAAGTCGTGACACGACAACGCAAAGGCTTACTCGTGATAATTACTAATGGTCACTTTCCCGATTTGGATGCCACTCCGGCAACTACCAAAATTTACGACCACCACCAATAGGCCACATCGACAAGTTAAGGAGGCTCGCCAGGAAATTTTGTTCGGCCTATTACCAACTTGTTTCGTGGACACCCTTTCTGAATTTCTGGATAACCCCGAGTCGGTATGGCGGGACACAAACACCGTCTCGATGATGGTCCCTCCGCCCGAAAAGCGAAGAAGGCCAAGTTATCGTCAGAGAAATCAGAAAAAAAGATCCACGAAAAGGCAGATTCCGTCCCTTCTACGTCTGCAATGACGCTTGAGGAGATTGACTTTCCGCGTGGGGGCGGGACTACTCTGACACCACTTGAGGTCAAAACTATTCAAGCAGAGGCGGTTAAGGAAGCAGACCAGGAGCTATTTACTGTACGTGGACTCGTCGCGGTGAAGGATTGATCTCATACGTCCTAGTCCACAAAGCTGGCCAAAGTTAAGCGCAAACAACGCAAGTTCGACGTCAAAGGCAAGGCCACAGAGGCTGAAGCAGAAAAAAGGGATACTTTTCGTATCGAACACCTAAATTACAAGGTAGGTTCTCGATCGGTATTCGCTGCAAATGCCAATTCCCTGTAGCGCCTCATTCCCGGGATGAAGGTACTTGGTCAAGTGATGTCGATACAACCTCTTGCTATTGTGGTCTCGCTACCTAATCAACTCTTCGCTCACGTTCCAGTTACTCAAATTACGTCGCAGCTTACTGCACGACTTGAGTCAACGAATAACGTTGAAGACGAAGAGCTAGATGACGATATATCAGAGAGTTCCACCCAAGTTCCAAACTTGACAGATCTATTCTACGTTGGGCAATACATTCGTGCTGTTGTAATAAGCACACATGCCCCGGGTACAACTGATATAGCTGGACTTGGACGTGTTCGTGATGATGCAGTCAGGGCTAGTCGAAGGGCTGAGCTCAGTCTCCTCCCAGAAAAGGTCAACGCAGGTGTGCGAAAAGTCGATTTGAAGGTTGGCTTTGTGAGTCTTTCCGCGATGGAACAGATAAGAGACTTATTGTTCATCAGTCCTTGAGTGCGGCTGTGCAAACCATTGAGGACCATGGGTACCTCCTTGAGCTCGGTGTATCTGGAATATCCGGGTTCTTACCATTCAAAGAAGCTCACAAAGGCGGTTCCGAAGAGTCAAGGCTACAAGTTGGGGCGCTCATACACGTTTCCGTCATTAAAATGTCATCGAATGGTCGTATCTGTACTCTCACAAATGATCCTGATGTACTTGTCTCATCTTCGGTAAAAGACTGCTATCAGTTTATACTATTGACTGAGCTAATCCCTGCTTAGATATCTGAAGTAACCAACGTTTCATCCGTGCTACCGGGGTCGTTGGTTCAATCCCTGGTCACCGCTGTTGTTTCGGATGGCCTCAATTTGCAAATCCTAGGCTTCTTTGATGCAACGGCTGACGAGTTCCACTTGCCAAACACACATAAATCATTGAAAGTCGGGAAAAAAGTAAAGGCGAGGGTGTTGTATGATCTTCCGGGAACGACTCCACCGCGGTTCGTTGTCACACTTGCAGATCATCATATCAAGTTTCAGCCCAAGAATACATCCGAGGGCCAATATTTCTGCACTGCTTTCCCTGTAGGGACTGTCTTAGACTCAGTTAAGGTACGACGAGTGGAAGCGGACAGAGGGTTAGTGGTGGAGATACAGCCCGACCAAGAGGGTTTTGTTCATGTGAGCATCCCAGCGGTCTGCGCATTGATTCGGACTTATGATGAAACCTAGATTTCACATGTCTCTGATGAACACGTTCCCACTCTGCAGGCCTCTTCTGGACCGTGGAGAGTAAATGCTTTCCAAAGGGCGCGTGTAATTGGCTATCATCCATTCGATGGCATTTTACAACTTTCTCTGCGATCTTCCGTCTTACAACAGAAGTTTCTACAAGCTGGTCAGGTGCAACTTGGTGAGGTATTAAAGGGGGTAGTAAAGCGATTGACGGATTCTGCGCTCTTCGTCTCTATATCTGGGAATGTTGACGGAGTGATCTGGCCTGTGCACTATGCGGACATACCTCTCAAGCACCCTTCGAAGAAATTCAAGGTTGGAGGGAACATCAAGTGCCGTGTATGTGTTGGTAACACTATCGCCTTGCTGTATACTCATCGACCACAAGGTGCTCACAGTCGATCCAGACCGAAATCGTGTTGTGCTGACGGCTAAGAAAACACTCTTGGATACCACTCTTCCCATCTTGACTTCCTTCTCTGATGCCAAAGTTGGACTCCTTACTCACGCGGTCGTTTTCCGCGTCACGGACAAGTATCTTATGGTCGAGTTCTTTAATAACGTGAAGGCTATGGTGCCTGCACGCGAGGCTAGGTACGATCTTTCACGGCGGTGGTGCCACTCCAACCTAAATTTCCCTAGCGAAACAGGTGCCAAGCTTACTGATACATACACACCTGGAAATGTGGCTAAAGTGCGCATCATCTCTGTACATCCAGAAGAACAACGGATCGTGGCCAGTATTCGACAAGCTGCATCCTCGTTTACTTCAGCTGTGACCGATATATCCGACGTCCTTATAGGGAACATAGTCGAGGGTGTCGTCATGCAGCTACACAAGTTGAATGTTGTACTTTCGCTGAAGCCAGCCGATGTCCGTGCACTTATGTCGTTTTCGGGCCTCGCACGTCACTGGAGTACAACCGTGCCAGAGCTCAGGGCATCTTTGAAACCAGGTGCCGCCGTTGCCTCGCTAGTCGTGGTATCGCGCAACCCAGAAAAAGGCTTTGTTGTCGTTACTGGGTACTCGAAATCCGATATGCAGAAAAAAACCAACCTATCTATGGACAACGTCACCATTGGACAGATCGTTAGTGGTCGAGTGACCAGATATGCACGTCACGGTGCTCATATCAAGCTCACCACCCGGATTTCTGGTTCTCTGCATCCCACTGACATCTCGGACGATTACGAAACTGGAAATCCCTTCCCTGCTGTAGACTCTGTCCTGAGAGCTGCGGTAGTCGGCATCGACAAAGCGAGCAATCATCTATTCCTTTCTATGCGCGCTTCGAGACTTTCACCAAGCGATGCCAAGGAGCCGGTGGACTGCGAAATAAACAGTGTCGAGGATCTCAAGGTTGGAGACACCGTGAGGGGTTTCATCAAAAGTATCGCAGAACATGGGCTATTCGTGATGCTTGCGAGAGGAATCGACGCTCGGGTTCAAATTAAGGAACTCTTTGACGAAGTACGGCTTGGATTGCTTCCAAACAGTTTTGAGTGCTGAAAAAAGTACACAGTACATAAAAGATTGGAAGAGTCGGTTCGTCGTAAACCAATTAGTTAGGGGTCGGATCTTGAAGTATGTGAGTTTGTCTGAACGCCGTGTCGAATTCACTAACAGTATGCTAGCGTTGATAACACAAACAGAAAGGTCGAAATGACCTTCCGCTCTGGCGACCTGACACGTGCGCTACCCAGCTCACTGACTTTTGGCGATCTTCGAGAAGGTCAGAAGGTTGTCGGTCGTGTCAAACGCATCGAACAGTACGGGATTTTCATTGAGATCGAGGGCTCGAAGATTAGTGGTCTGTGTCACAAATCTCAGGCAAGTCACCAGTTTGCCGTTTCGCCATACCCGCCAACCTTTCATCAGCTCTCAGATAATAAAGATGCAGATGTCACGATTGCCCTCCGTATGTTTCGCGAAGGTGATCGCGTGAGAGCCTTCATTATTTCTCGCGATCTCGAGAAGAAGCAGCTTTCGCTAGGTTTAAAGCCTTCTTACTTTTCTGGTGACGAGGATGTGGTATCAAATTCCGAACACCCCCAGGACAAGGTGCTTGGTGTCACGAACGATGTCGAAATGCACGAAGCCCTTCACGGAAGTGGCGTTGATGAAGAACACTCGCACGATTCTGACTCGGACGAAGAGGGGCTACTCGCGGTGGGCGACGCAGATGGCGATGAGGACGAGGACCACATGAATATGCAAGTTAACATCGCACCGCCTCACCCCATCAATTCACCGAAACAACTGGAGCATCAGGGTACAGACATTCCATCCCTCAAAGTTGATGGCTTCCAATGGTTTGCGAACGACTCAAGACCTTATGAAGTATCCGAACTCCAATCGGAATCCTCAGATCAAAGCGATAGCGAGGATAATCCGGTGGAGAAGAAGAAGCGGAAGAGGCGCAAGGAAATAGAGATAGATGTCACCGCCGATATGCAGACGAAGCTGCCTGATTCGAACGCCGATTTTGAACGAGTGCTTCTGGGATCCCCTAATTCCTCTTATCTTTGGATCCAGTATATGTCCTTCCAACTGCAGCTTTCGGAGATCGACAAGGCACGAGCCATTGGCAAACGTGCTATTCAAACTATCCACTTCCGAGAGGAACAGGAGAAGCTCAACGTTTGGATAGCCCTCCTTAACTTGG
Source organism: Brasilioporus rufonigricans (assembly GCA_038089195.1). NCBI lineage: Eukaryota > Fungi > Basidiomycota > Agaricomycetes > Boletales > Boletaceae > Brasilioporus > Brasilioporus rufonigricans. The sequence goes on from JBBPKJ010000175.1 coordinate 27,044, forward strand.
AGAACGTATACGGTACAGATGCCACCATAGAAGCTGTCTTCAAGGACGCGGCGCGGCACAGCGACTCGAAAACGATTCATCTGCGCCTCGCAACCATCTTTGACGAAAGTCAAACATATGAGGTATGCCGATATATGTTGCTGTGGAATTCCTCTGGTGGAAAATTTGACAGAAAGCGGAAGAACAATACAAACGAACATGCAAAAAGTTTGGTCAAAGTTCAAAGGTCTGGACGTTGTTCTGCGAACATTACCTTCGACGTGGGCAAGTAGAAGATGCACGCAGACTGCTGTCACGATCTCTGCAAAGCCTCGAGAAACGGAAGCGTAGGTAGACGTTTTCATACATGTTCTTTAGTGAACACTTTACGTGCCAGATCTCAAAACGATATCCAAGTTCGCGCAGCTAGAGTACAAACTTGGCGACGCTGAACGAGGGAGGACAATTTTCGAAGGTATTGTGGATTCGCATCCTAAACGTTGGGACATCTGGTCTGTCTATGTGGACATGGAGGCTTGCAAAGGAGACATTCAACATTTGCGGTAGGTCTCAATATTTCACGCGTAGAACACGCTCGACGGCATCGCAGGAACCTGTTCAATCACATTCTCGCAATCAAGATGACCAGCCACAAGGCGAAGTACGTATCTACGTCTCCATGCGGGCATCCCGCTCACTTTGAATCACTGCAGGGCATTCTTCAAGAAGTGGCTAGACCTGGAGCGCAAATTAGGTGATGAAGAAGGTGCTACGGCTGTAAAGCAGAAGGCGATTGAATGGACCCATAGGGCTGCTACCGAAGTCGCATAGTACAGCATCACACCCATCTCTCGCATGGGAATATAACTGGTTTAAGAGGGACGGAACGAAATGTAGAGAAACAGAATTATTGTGACTTGCGAATCCAAACGAACGTAAGTATCGGAGAGAGCAATCAAGGCAATAATGGTATGAAATGTATATATGCAAGAAACATCGGCAAGAATGGAATAAGTATGTGTCATGACCGTGAACCTACTCGAACATGACCGAGAGGCGAAGACTCGAAGTCGCTTATCGGCCGGCGTGTACTCAGCGAGCTGGCAAGTTGCCGTTGCCAATCATCCAACTCGTTTGAGAGGTGTTCAAAGTTCTCCGAGCTGGACATACTCGACGGACGATTGAACGAAGGCTGGTCAACCTCGAGAAGGAGATGTATCTTGTGAGAAAGCTGCTCGTTCTCCCGTTTGAGGTTGGTGTTCTCTTGGGTGAGCTGTTCGACTGCCGATTCATCCGAGCCTTTCCGGTAGATTGTCAGCGTGGCATTAAGCCTCTCAACCTCGTGCTCGAGTTCCTCCACTCGCGAGTACCGGTCGTCCGATTCCCGCTGAGAAGCTATCAGGCTTTCTCTCATTGACGCTAAGTCCTTTTCGAGTGCTTCGATGCGTTGGCGTAGGTCCGTATTCTCGTTTGATAGTCGCTGAGATAGTTTTTGTGCTTCAATGAGCTGGGAGCGGAGCGGTTCGTGGCTGTCGTCAGATGGCGTACTACTGCCGTTGGCGCGTGATCGTGATCCAGGTTCGGTGCTCGAGCGTCCACGTGTCGCATCAAGCTCCGCCTGAAGGGTAGAATTCGCCGTCTTCTGCTTCGTCAACTCGTCCTTCATTCTCCGCATCATTTTTTCAGTGCCTCTGCACGAAGGAAAGGATATAAGAGATCGCTCATAGTATGATCATATCGTAGCTCACTTCACGTAGTGAACAGCAAGCTGGTAATCTTCTTCCATCTGCTGCATCCTTGCTTTATAACTGCGCTCAGTTTCCTCGAGCTTGTTTTCAGCCTCAAGAGCCCGGGCTTCCGCGGCAGAATCGCTCTCAACGATCGGACTCTGCCTAGAGCGAGAGCGGTCCAACTGTGACGTTAGGGTGGTTATCTGCACCTCAGCTTCCTGTTTTCTCCGGAGAGCCTGAGCGAGCTCGCGTTCGGAGATCTCGCGAAGTCGGATACACTCGTCCAACTGCTTCTCGAGTTCAGCGATCCGAGATGCATCGGGGCGGACCAAAGACTCTTCTGAATCGGGGTTGAGTCCGTTTTCAGCGAGGTAATTGCGAAGCATCGCCAACCGAACATTTGTATCGGCGGCATCTTTGAGGGCTTCTCGTAGCTCTTTTTCTTTCTCAACAAAGTCCTTGCGTATGCGGCCATGTTCCAAGGTGGAATTGGAGAGCTGTGCACGAAGCCCGACGACCTGAGAACGCAGGAAGGTCTGCTCAGATTCTGAGTCTCGGACCTTGCGACGCTCTTCACTAAGATCGTCTTGTGTTTCCTCCAAACGTTGGGTAACTTCCTTGAGCATCTGTCTGAGCGACGTGGCTTCCGCCTCCATAACCTCAACCCTCTCAGCATGTGCACGTGCGTGCCTATCCTCATCCGCCAGGAGATCACGATGGGAATCCAAGAGTTCTCCGAGGTATCCAGTTGTCAGTGCACGGAATGCATCCGCTTCCTCACGTGACTTTGCCCAAGAGTTCTCCACCTCTGCCAGGCGGATCCTAAGAGAATCCACCTCCGACGTGCGTGCCTCAAGCTCGCCTCGAAGCTCCGCAAGCTCAGTCTCTAGCCGACTGACTTGATCCCGGACACGTCGGTGCGCTGCATCAACTTCTTCAGAACGAGAAGTCTGTGCTTGGAGAGCAGTGCGCGCTTGGTCCAGGGTGCGGATTTGCTGATCGCGGAGTAGAATGAGTTCTTGTATTTGGCTGTTAGCTTGCTTATGTTCGGCATCCTTTTGCTCAAGTGCAGACGTTTGCGTCAGCAGACGATCGGCGTGGTCTCGAACAGCAGTTTCCATAGTAATATAACTGGCCTGAAGCTCAGAGAGTGCGCGTAGGTTACGATCGCGGGATTCCTCGAGCATATCTGCACGCTTGTTGGCGTCTGCTGCTCGCGTCTCAGCTTGCTCGAGTAGAGTCGTTTGCAACGATAGAGAATCGCTTAGCTCATCGACTTTGCGGCGCATAGTCGTCTGTTCAGACACGAGAGTAGCGAGATGTCGTTCCAGTTCCGCAACGCGTTCGCGCTCAGCGCGAGTAACTTCTGAATGTGTACCGGCCTCATACGCAGTGAGCTTGGCGCGATAATATGCCGCTTCTTGAATGGCGCCCGATTTCATGCGTTCAGCGTCCGCAATCCGATCTGACGCCTCTCTGGCTTGAGTGGCGAGTGTCGTCTAAGTAATCTGGATCAGCACGCGTCACGATGATCCGCAATTCGAGATAGAGAACAGCTTTAGTGAAAGATATTCACCTGCATTTGGGTCTTGAAGTGTTTGAAGTTTAAGATCATATCCGTCATGTTGGATTGCTCGTCACTGGCCGACGCTCCGGGTTTCATATTCTCAGCTTCGAAGAGCTCCTCATCCACCTGCACGAATCCAGCACGGGATGCCTTTAGAAGTGCCGTTTTCATCCAAGCCTCGCGCTTGCGCAGCATTTCTACCTCCATTTCTTTTGCTTTGTAATCCCGAATGAGGTCGGCGGTCACATTCCCCGTGCTCCCAAACTTCTGCTGCGGGTGGCCGTGTGAGTGCGTGTAACTGTTGTTCAAGGGAGTGGCAGAAGGGGAACTCTGATAGAACGCGTCCATTGGAGGCTTACTCCGATCGACGATGGGCGAAGGACTGCGCGCAGCGAGGTTACCATTCATGCTCATGGCTACGTTGGTCATTGTAGCTGGATGTCCTTGTTGTCCATGGCCATCAACACTCCCTCCCACGGGCGACATTGCTCTGCCAGCAATCCCAAACGAAGTGGGACTCCTTGTGCGCTGTGCTTGTGTCTGCGGATCTGTCGGAGTCGGTACTCGTTCTATTACTCTCGTTCCCGTTGACCCGCCATTCGCATTCTCGGGTGTAACTCCGGTATCCGTAACATCCCCATCGTCAGTTGCGAGGGTGTCCTCTTCGTCTCGTCGAGGACGCACTGGAGCCTTGACTTTTGTATTTGTTCCCGAGTTTGACATGCTCGTGAGATTCTGCGCCGGTGTAGCGGTGACCATACCATTCGGCGTCCTCGTACCTGGACGAGTTCCCGGTGGAGACATTGCACGCCGAAGATCTTCCGTGTCAGATTGAGGACCTGTGGGGGACATTGCACGAGTCCCATTTGGCGGTGGTGGCGGCATAGGTTGGCTACTTGATGGAGACGGTGTTGTGGATGATTTATGGGCCAAGTTGGCCGCACTTCCATTCGGATTTGATGGTGCTACCTTGTTGGATTCAGGGTACTTGATATGCTCTAAGAAAACAGAATCAGTGGATGACGTGGAACGGGATAATGCAATAATAGACAAACTGGTATCAAGAACATGAATTACTCCATGATCGTCTCCCCTCGTAGGTGTGAAGGACTCTCCACCGAGTACAAAAACTCTACTTCCCATCGAAGCCATTGCATGACCAGACCTTGCACTTGGTGCAGGACCCATGTTCTGAAACATATACCATCGCTGGTCTGTGTAGAAAGCATAATCAGTCGCTGTTGGTCAAAGTAACAACACCCCTCCGGGATACTCATCACATAGCTAACGTGACGTCTGCCAAGAAGCGAATACTCACTGGACAGTTTGAATGCAGCCAGGTCTCCGAGATCTTTGCCATCCACACCTCTACCTCCAAAGATGTAGATGACATCGTCCACCACAGCTGCCGCGTGTCCCTCTCGCGGGGAAGGGATAAAGCCAATACATTGAAGTTCCGTCCATCTACATGTGTTGACATCATACTCCCATGTGTCATTGTAATGGTATTGACCGTCGGTGCCTCCAAAGCTAGCATAACATGGAATCAATGATGGCCGTGAGGGTGCAAGGAGAAACATACACAATGATACGGTCCCCATGCGTCACACAAATATGACCAGTCCGTTGAGCTGGCCTATCAGCGGTTACAGGTTGACATAGCTCCCATTGAGTTTGTGTCTTCACTGTGGCATAAGACGCCGCGATTATGCAAAGTGTATAGGGATCGTAAAACACGCAAAGGTATGACGATAAGATTGTGTCGTTGTTAAGCGCATCAGAAGAAAAAAGAAAACGAATGGCTTACATGTGTTGAGATCGAAGGACCATAAATCGTTCATGAATTCCCCATCGACCTGACCGCCGAAGACAAAAAACTTCGTTCCAGCCATAGTCACTGCATGGCCGTATCGTCCTGATGGGGAGGGCCCATACATGGGCACTTTGGTCCATTCCTTCGATACTGTCCAGATGAGGGCACGAAATAGTCAGCGAAACGTAAATATAATCCCAAAAGACCGTAGTCGATGGTCGAAGTTACTCACCGAGATTGAGAAGATAAAGACCATCATCTTGCTTTTCACTTGGGTCAGACGTTGGATCCGTCTTAGTATCACCACCCCAGACGATCAATACACTGCTGACAATGGCACTGGCGTGACCAATTCTAGGAGACGGTATCTCTCCTGCGGTTTGTACGAGCGTTGCACTCAAATCACGAGTTGAGAAGAGGTATAAATCACTGCTAGCTGCTTCACGGACAAGACCACCAAAAAGGTAGAGCTCTCCGTTAGTAGTGGCTGTTGCAGGAAGTGCGTGACCGTAACGAGGAAACGGAGGGGGGGAAGGAGAAGTTGGAGGTACTACGCCAGGCTTTGGCATAACGAGGGGAGGGGGAAGGAGGAGGCGGCGGACGGTCCAAGGGTATGCAGGACGCTGGTGAGGCTGTTGCGGCTGCGGCGGAGAGGTTTGCGAAGGGTGGGGAGCAGCATTTGTGACGGGACCACGATTTTGTTGCTGGCGTGGTTGCTGAGATTGAGGAGGGCCATTCTGAGCAGTTGTACTTGAGGCATTGGCGGATTCAAGAGGAGCGGTTTAATGAGCAGGCACGAAGGCGAAGAAAGGGACTCACGTATCATTTGACTGCTGTAGCACATCCTTAGAACTCAGCTGAGCGAGAGCCTGAGACGGAGTCTGGGCAACGGTGACATTTGATGCTGCCAGCTGGGATGCGCTGGGGTGCTTCTTCCTAGAGAAGAAGGACATTCTCCTTGCTCTGTTCCCGAGGATGGACGGTATGGCTGGCGAGGTTCAAAAAAAACGAAGTTTGCACTGTTTTATTGTACGAAAAAGTGGAGACGTGCGAGGGAATTGTAAGGGAAGGACGAGCCAGCGGTTGAAAGAAAAGGGGGATTAACGAAAGAAAGAAAGGTGAGCGAGGAGTGCACTCGGCGGAGAGCACGTTGTGGAGACGGAAGAGATTAGACGCGGCAGAAGTTCGTGCAGTACTTGCGCGGTCGCAAGCGTCGGCCAAGTCCAAGCGGGATTCCTCACTCCATCCGTTGGACTACTTGTGTATTTAATTTACAAATCACTCTTTCATTAACGGCGCGCGCGTTCCACGCTGCTCGCTGACCCTTCCGTCGTGCGTGCATGCGGCCTTGCATTCCGAGTCGGCGGCACTGTTTCCTTCGCAACCATGGCCGTGCTTCTAGATCACATTATCTTGCACGTGACCATCCACCTTATCGACGCGACGCGATTGCACTTGACGCTCGTCGTCGTCCACGATGAGAACACGCCAAACTCACGATGCTCTCACTCAGCCCGTTCCCTCTGCCCCTTCCTCGTCCCACCCCGTCGCTAACTCATCACCGGATGTATGCGCTAGTCTCCTGACCACCACCCTAGATGGTCGTACTGAAGGTTCTTCTCCCCTCTTCACCCCCCGTCACTCCTCACCGTTAATCTCCAGCGCTTATGCTAAATATCGGAAATCCAATCACCATCGGCAGAAATCCAAAATTTTGGTCTGCACCAACAATCTCACATCGGCCTTCCACCAACCCTTACAAACAGCTCCTATGTCATCCCCGATATTGTCGTTTCTAGTGTCCATTGCAAGATATATGCGCGCGTACAGACCGCCTGTCAAATACCTCTACCACTTACCTCTTCCGTTCAGTGTCCGCTCCGGTGCCGGGGGGATTATCGTCTCATGCCAGGTACTTGTCGCGTCCTTGTCCTCGGCGTGTTCTATCCAGCACCTCTAGGACTTGTCTACCAATGGTATAGTGATAAATGGACATAAAATACGCAAGACATCCTCTATTCTCATGCACGGAGACACGCTTAAGATCCCGGCCTCGCAAGGTGAGTCACCCACCCTATCTTTCCCTTCCTTTACCCAGCATCTTTCCCGTCCAGCATTTCAGTGCGTCCTAAACTCAAGGCACCTGCCCGCTACACGATTACATAATGACCTCTCTCAATCCTACGCGTTCAAAGTATGCTATGTTAAATGGGTTCGAACTTTCCTAATAAATTATTCAGGATTTGGGCCGGTATTGTATCACCGCTCACTGTCTCGGCACGGGCAGTTACGCCTCTGTCCATCTTGCTCTTGATACATCTGCACACCGCCAGGTAGCGTGCAAGATCATCCGCAGAAAGGGAGGCAGCGACTTGAAAAAAGAGATGAAAGAAGCCACTCTTTTGACATCTCTTCATCATGTACGCGTTTCCACGCCCTAATAAAACTACATAATCTAATTCAATCCTAGCCAAATATTAACAGAGTTTATACTTTCGATTATGACTCGCAGTTTCTCTACATCATGCTTCAGCTCTCAACGGGCGGTGATCTCTTCACATACATCACGAATCATCCACGACGCAGATTATGCGAAGGGGAAGCAAAATATATAACATTCCAAATGCTCAAGGGGCTTCAGTATCTCCATGACAAAATGATTTCACATCGCGGTAAGTTTGCTTTTAGTATCCACTCCCTCTCCTGTGGCTCTGCCCTCAGCATTTCCACGCTACCGGCGATAGTTTGTGCAGACTCGAAATAATTGATGTACACCAATTGCAGATCTCAAGGTTGATATCTTTACTTCATCTCTCATCATGTACAGTAAGGTTGTTGACGACCTCCTTTATTCTTTTTTCGGTTGCTATTCACTGGTCTCCCCTCGCCCTTTACCATCATTCACATCCACCCTAACGCCAGCCCGAAAATATCCTGTTGCACTCTCCTGGTCCTTACCCTCACATTCAGATTGCCGACTTTGGTCTCGCTCGTCCGAGGGCCTATGAAGAAACCCTCCATGTTTGCGGTACTATCTCGTATCTCCCTCCAGAAGGTATACGTGCTTTAGAAAACAAAAACTTGGGCTATGTGGGGATGCCAGCGGATTGCTGGAGTGCAGGAATTGTCATCTTTGCAATGCTGACGTACGCCATTTCTTTCGGACTGCGCTGATCTTTAATCACCCGTGAGGAGCTGATGGCGAAATATGACCTCGCAGGGGCAGTCATCCGTTTGATCACGGGGATCCGAAGGACATGCATGATGACGATGCTATCACCAGTGTACGGGATAGCGAAATCAAAGATAGCGAAGATCTCTTAGGATTCTCGCAGCGCTCTTACATTCAAGATGAACTAACAAAACAGCGCATCCTTGACGGAACGATCTATTTTTGTGAATCCATGTGGATGTCGCTAAGAAATGGTATGTGTACCGCATGTGCTTCATGCCGTCTCTACGTGATAATAGGCGCCTCTCCGCCTGTTACCGATGTGTACATCAGTACATGTTTCTTCCCTGGTACTGATCTTCTTTCATGCCATTAACACAGCAAAAAATCTTGTAACCCACCTCCTCATACCTAACCCAAAACAACGAGCTACAGTATATGCAGCTCTCAAGAGCTTCTGGATTATTTTAGACCTCGCAGACCTCGATCGGGCGTACCGCGAGCGAATCCGTTTGGCCACTTCGTGATCCTGTCAACCTGTTCATCCATGCTTTCCTCGGTATTCTGGATTCTTCCCCAAGTCCGATTTTTGTTTTCGTTTGTACTCATTTCCCCTGACGCATGGATTCCTTCGTACCGCACACCTTTCGCCTCACCTGTACCGCATGTAATGGCCTTATGGCGCCCTCGTCGGTTAATTAGATCATCCCCTTGGCTTTCGAGTATCGTGCATCAAGCTGTATTCCGTACAACAAACTGTAAAATCTACCATCTCTTCATTCAAGATCAAGCCTTCAAGAAGTTAGCATGGACTACAAGTGCGATAACCAGTCACTGGTCAAGTCACGCCTTCCATATACTAGCGAAATGCTTACAATGAATGTGATCTGATGCGAAGGACGAAATCTGTCTGCCGTCAATCCAGTAATCCGCGAGACGGAAGAAAATGCGCACGAAGTAGTAGCTATGATCATACCCTTCATGACACCTCACTCGAACCCGAACCTCGTCGTGACCGGCTTCACGTGCAGCTTTAAGGAATACCTCAGGATGTAGTTGGTAGAGAAAGGTATCCGCAGTTCCCTGGAAGGACAATCAGTATATCGACGTGCTCTCCCACAAGGATACATGTCCCCCATGCAGGTAAAGGAAAGACGCGCACGTAGTCAATGAGTACATTGATTGCTCCCCTCACCCTTCCTACAAGGATACTCGCATCATAGTTCTCCTTCCCCTCTTCCACTCCACCCACGAGGTACCCCCTGAATGCCTTTTGGCCCCATGGAACAGCGGATGGCTCACAAATAGGGGAGAAAGCGGAGCACGAGCGGTACTGCTTCCCGCCTGAAACCAAGGAGCTGAGATAGATGATAAGCGCACCGTGACCACCCATGGAATGACCAAAAATGGATTGGCGAGAAAAGTCCTGGCGGTAAATCGAGCGAATCAAGAATCGAATGAAAGCGAGACAGGAGACATACGATAGGAATTCCAGCAGCCTCTATAACCGCTGGTAGTTCCTTCGTGACGTGGTCTAACATGTTGTAATGCTTTGCCCATTTGGACCTCGTAGCATTGAGGTAGAATCCTGCGCCTGTTGTGGCATGGCCCGATTAGTGTGCTTATAACCCTCGATATGATCACCGGACTTGCCGACACCAAAATCCCAGCTAGCTGCCTCATCGTCTATTCCAGCTCCTCGAGGAGACGTATCAGGGAAGAGGATAGCGATACCCTCTGTTGCCGCATCGCGCATGAACCCACCCTTCTGCGCGCTGTAATAGATTTCACACGAAGAATCAGCTATGCCAACACGAAGCCAAGCTTATCGACTGCCGGAGATCAATACTCGCCCATTGTCCTCGGTGCATGTCAAGCCAGCCAGGTAAACTAGGATAGGCACCTTTCCTTGGGCTGCATTTGCGGGCAGGAAGAGGTTGAAGTGGGCATCTAGGTCGCCAAGGACAGCGGACTACGAGTAATCATGCCTCAGCAATCCAGGTATAAGCAGAGCAGATCCGACGACAAGCGCGTGGAATGCTACAGGCCACAACCCACCTTGAACTTGTACTTTGTCAATGTCCCCTCGTAATGCTTGCTTGAAGACACTTTCTCGAGTGCGGCTGCCATTCCGGAACCTAGTCTGCTAGTATGAAGAGTGTGCCCCGCAACTTAGCTGATAGTGGTGATAAGAAGTACAAAGAGGCAATCTCTCAGGCGTGTGTCCACATTGTCACCGGCATGATTGAAACTTCACAGTCCTAAGAATAATTATCTTGCGTGTCCAATGTCCTCTTCAATTTTGTCTTGTGTCAAGCGACCGCTTGGTCCTGAGAAAGCCGCCGACCGAATTTCCAGTGAGAATGAGCCCACGCGGCGGCCACCGGTACTGATTGCTGTAATATCGAATATATCGACTAATGATTAATGGTCGTTGTGAAACGTGCTAGGGTATGATGCTGGAATATGGTAAGTAGTAGCTATAACCTATGTTACTATGACTGATGTACTCGTCTTGATCGATCTAAGTGTCAGTAGTTTACGGCCGTGACAACGATGGGGAAGACGTCTCATGTAATCTTGCACGCGATCCAGTGGAACAAGGGACGGTTAACACGTTCGTATCCTCACGCTCCCGTGAGTCAGTGGTCCGCCCAACCTGCAGATCCTCTGGGACAGTGTCCAATATGATGCACTCTTGGTCGGCTTCCTGGGGGTCTTCCAGCAATGTCACATCACTGTCTTGTGCCACCAGGCTTTCACCTCCAGCAATAGCAACGGGCGCACGCCGTCGCGTGTGCCCCTCCGAATGTGTGTTTATACCATCCTCGGGACAGGGACTCGAGAGATCGGGTGAACGCGACGGGGTCGAGCGGAGTATTTCCTCCATCCTCCATCGTTCCTCGTCCGATGCACTGCGCTTTATGATATCTCCGCCACTCGCCTGGTCGGATGCAGCCACCTCGTTTCTCGATTCCATTGTTCTCTTCCTCCTCTCTTCCTTCCCTTTCCAACCAATCCATTTCCCATCAATAACATATTCTTCTTCTTCTTCCACACCCGCCAACAAATCTGCGACACCCCCATAAAACCTTTCCGCACTAAATCCAACATCCTTTCCAAGAATGAAAGCGTGCACGTCCTTGAAACCTAATTGTCGAGCCAATATGAATGCCTCGATTCGAACACGGGTTGTCAAGAAGGGGGACCTACCTGCAAGACTGGTAATGTTACCTGCAAGCCCACCTGTCCAACCCACCAGATCGACATGGTTCACGTTGCGCAGCGTACCAAGATACGTGCCCCATTGTGCTGACTGTACTGATACCAAGCCATCATTTGGGCCTTCTTGTGCTGCTATGATGGAATGCGGGTACCTGTAGGGAATCCAAGGTACGTTAGCGTCTTTCTAGGGAGGTGATGAGCTAAACTCGCTTCCAAGTATCAATTAATCCAGGCTCATACTCAGCCCCCCAACTGAAGTACCTTATGCCCTCTACATCCGGCGTGTTGTCATTGAACTCCTTCATTGCTTCCATAGTGAGACACTCGAATGCTTTGCCATCGCCGCCACCGTTCGGGAGAAACTCGAGGAGAGTAAGGACCGCTGGAAGGTGAGTGGAGGTAAGGGAAAGGAAGTGAGAAGCAAAAGAAGAGCCACGATGGGGTGTGGCAATTGTAGTCAGGCTGAGAACGCGGAATTTGCGTTGGGTGAGGTGGGTAATGAGATAGCGACAGTCGATACCACCCTGATACACGGATGAGGTGATGAAAGCTTGGTAACGAACAACGCACCATACTATGACCTATTAGATGTACGTCACGACCAGGGTACGTTTCCGATATCTTCTTTTCAAGGACCTTTGCGCGATCGACTGGCGAAGAAGTCGCGGGAACACGAGTGATGAGGACCTCACAGCCATTAGCCTCGAGAGCCTCCTTGACTCCTCGCCAATGAGAAACCTGCAGGGGTGCCATCGCAGGCCCAATTGTGACAGAGTCAAAACCAAGGAGTCCATGACAGAAGACAAGAGGAGCATTTGGCGCGCGGACTATGGAATCGGGGTCTGCCAATTACTGGACGGTACACGGCAGACTACGTACATTTCTTTCCAAGATTACCAACGAGCAAAGCAGATTCGTTCAGCACACTTGTTGCACTCTCCCTCGCGGCATCAGAGTCGAACTGGAACCACCACTTGCGAAAAGATGGGGAGGTGGGTATTTGAGGAATTGTGGACGTGTGTATTGAGCGGAGGGTGTCGAGGGAGGAACGCGTAGACGATGTGGTGGCGGGAAATGAGTGTGACGGAGAAAGGGTGAGAGTGACGGGAGAGTCAGAGGTGGCCGGCGGTGTCGCAGAAGGGGAAGTGTATCTAAGGCTGGATATCAAAGGCGGCGGCCGCAAGAGAGAACGGGAATGGGAGGGGGAAGGCGAGAGCTTTGCAGGAGGTGGGAGGGAGGGCAATATACTTTCTGTCAGAGCTTCACGGAGTGCGTTTAGCATGGGTGAGGGAGGACGCGACGGGGAGTGGGGCGAGCGAGAAGGGAAACGGAGAAGGGGCG